>CAVMKG010000377.1:5000-10000 GCA_963682025.1 Cordilura impudica
TAAAAATTAAAAATTAAAAATTAAAAATTAAAAATTAAAAATTAAAAATTAAAAATTAAAAATTAAAAATTAAAAATTAAAAATTAAAAATTAAAAATTAAAAATTAAAAATTAAAAATTAAAAATTAAAAATAAAAAACTAAAAATTAAAAATAAAAATTAAAAATTAAAAATTAAAAATTAAAATTTAAAATTTAAAATTTAAAATTTAAAAATTAAAATTAAAAATTAAAAATTAAAAATTAAAAATTAAAAATTAAAAATAAAAAATTAAAAATTAAAAATTAAAAATTAAAAATTAAAAATTAGAAATTAAAAATTAAAAATTTTAAATTTAAAATTACAAATTACAAATTAAAAATTAAAAATTAAAAATTAAAAATTCAAAATTACAAATTAAAAATTAAAAATTAAAATTAAAAATTAAAAATTAAAAATTAAAAATTAAAAATTAAAAATTAAAAATTAAAAATTAAAAATTAAAAATTAAAAATTAAAAATTAAAAATAAAAAATTAAAAATTAAAAATTAAAAATTGAAAATTAAAAATTAAAAATTAAAAATTAAAAATTAAAAATTAAAAATTAAAAACTAAAAATTAAAAATTTAAAATTTAAAATTAAAAATTAAAAATTAAAAATTAAAAATTAAAAATTAAAAATTAAAAATTAAAAATTAAAAATTAAAAATTAAAAATTAAAAATTAAAAATTAAAAATTAAAAATTAAAAATTAAAAATTAAAAATAAAAATTAAAAATTAAAAATTAAAAATTAAAAATTAAAAATTAAAAATTAAAAATTAAAAATTAAAAATTAAAAATTAAAAATTAAAAATTAAAAATTAAAAATTAAAAATTAAAAATTAAAAATTAAAAATTAAAAATTAAAAATTAAAAATTAAAAATTAAAAATTAAAAATTAAAAATTAAAAATTAAAAATTAAAAATTCAAAATTAAAAATTACAAATTAAAAATTAAAAATTAAAAATTAAAAATTAAAAATTAAAAATTAAAAATTAAAAATTGAAAATTAAAAATTAAAAATTAAAAATTAAAAATTAAAAATTAAAAATTAAAAATTAAAAATTAAAAATTAAAAATTAAAAATTAAAAATTAAAAATTAAAAATTAAAAATTAAAAATTAAAAATTAAAAATTAAAAATTAAAATTAAAAATTAAAAATTAAAAATTAAAAATTAAAAATTAAAAATTAAAAATTAAAAATTAAAAATTAAAAATTAAAAATTAAAAATTAAAAATTAAAAATTAAAAATTAAAAATTAAAAATTAAAAATTAAAAATTAAAAATTAAAAATTAAAAATTAAAAATTAAAAATTAAAAATTAAAAATTAAAAATTAAAAATTAAAAATTAAAAATTAAAAATTAAAAATTAAAAATTAAAAATTAAAAATTAAAAATTAAATATTAAAAATTAAAAATTAAAGATTAAAAATTAAAATTTAAAAATTAAAAATTAAAAATTAAAAATTAAAAATTAAAAAATAAAAATTAAAAATTAAAAATTAAAAATTAAAAATTAAAAATTAAAAATTAAAAATTAAAAATTAAAAATTAAAAATTAAAAATTAAAAATTAAAAACTAAAAATTAAAAATTAAAAATTAAAAATTAAAAATTTAAAATTAAAAATTAAAAATTAAAAAATAAAAATTAAAAATTAAAAATTAAAAATTAAAAATTAAAAATTAAAAATTAAAAATTAAAAATTAAAAATTAAAAATTAAAAATTAAAAATTAAAAATTAAAAATTAAAAATTAAAAATTAAAAATTAAAAATTAAAAATTAAAAATTAAAAATTAAAAATAAAAATTAAAAATTAAAAATTAAAAATTAAAAATTAAAAATTAAAAATTAAAAATTAAAAATTAAAAATTAAAAATTATAAATTAAAAATTAAAAATTAAAAATTAAAAATTAAAAATTAAAAATTAAAAATTAAAAATTAAAAATTAAAAATTAAAAATTAAAAATTAAAAATTAAAAATTAAAAATTAAATATTAAATATTAAAAATTAAAAACTAAAAATTAAAAATTAAAACTTAAAAATTAAAAATTAAAAATTAAAAATTAAAAATTAAAAATTAAAAATTAAAAATTAAAAATTAAAAATTAAAAATTAAAAATTAAAAATTAAAAATTAAAAATTAAAAATTAAAAATTAAAAATTAAAAATTAAAAATTAAAAATTAAAAATTAAAAATTAAAAATTAAAAATTAAAAATTAAAAATTAAAAATTAAAAATTAAAAATTAAAAATTAAAAATTAAAAATTAAAAATTAAAAATTAAAAATTAAAAATTTAAAATTAAAAATTAAAAATTAAAAATTAAAAATTAAAAATTAAAAATTAAAAATTAAAAATTAAAAATTAAAAATTAAAAATTAAAAATTAAAAATTAAAAATTAAAAATTAAAAATTAAAAATTAAAAGTTAAAAATTAAAAATTAAAAATTAAAAATTAAAAATTAAAAATTAAAAATTAAAAATTAAAAATTAAAAATTAAAAATTAAAAATTAAAAATTAAAAATTAAAAATTAAAAATTAAAAATTAAAAATTAAAAAATAAAAATTAAAAATTAAAAATTAACAATTAAAAATTAACAATTAAAAATTAAAAATTAAAAATTAAAAATTAAAATTAAAAATTAAAAATTAAAAATTAAAAATTAAAAATTAAAAATTAAAAATTAAAAATTAAAAATTAAAAATTAAAAATTAAAAATTAAAAATTAAAAATTAAAAATTAAAAATTAAAAATTAAAAATTAAAAATTAAAAATTAAAAATTAAAAATTAAAAATTAAAAATTAAAAATTAAAAATTAAAAATTAAAAATTAAAAATTAAAAATTAAAAATTAAAAATTAAAAATTAAAAATTAAAAATTAAAAATTAAAACTTAAAAATTAAAAATTAAAAATTAAAAATTAAAAATTAAAAATTAAAAATTAAAAATTAAAAATTAAAAATTAAAAATTAAAAATTAAAAATTAAAAATTAAAAATTAAAAATTAAAAATTAAAAATTAAAAATTAAAAATTAAAAATTAAAAATTAAAAATTAAAAATTAAAAATTAAAAATTAAAAATTAAAAATTAAAAATTAAAAATTAAAAATTAAAAATTAAAAATTAAAAATTAAAAATTAAAATATAAAATTAAAAATTAAAAATTAAAAATTAAAAATTAAAAATTAAAAATTAAAAATTAAAAATTAAAAATTAAAAATTAAAAATTAAAAATTAAAAATTAAAAATTAAAAATTAAAAATTAAAAATTAAAAATTAAAAATTAAAAATTAAAAATTAAAAATTAAAAATTAAAAATTAAAAATTAAAAATTAAAAATTAAAAATTAAAAATTAAAAATTAAAAATTAAAAATTAAAAATTAAAAATTAAAAATTAAAAATTAAAAATTAAAGATTAAAAATTAGAAATTAAAAATAAAAATTAAAAATTAAAAATTAAAAATTAAAAATTAAAAATTAAAAATTAAAAATTAAAAATTAAAAATTAAAAGGCAAAAATTAAAAATTAAAAAATAAAAGTTAAAAATTAAAAATTAAAATTAATAATTAAAAATTAAAAATTAAAAATTAAAAATTAAAAATTAAAAATTAAAAATTAAAAATTAAAAATTAAAAATTAAAAATTAAAAATTAAAAATTAAAAATTAAAAATTAAAAATTAAAAATTAAAAATTAAAAATTAAAAATTAAAAATTAAAAATTAAAAATTAAAAATTAAAAATTAAAAATTAAAAATTAAAAATAAAAAATTAAAAATTAAAAATGAAAAATTAAAAATTAAAAGGCAAAAATTAAAAATTAAAAAATAAAAATTAAAAATTAAAAATTAAAAATTAAAAATTAAAATTAGAAATTTAAAATTAATAATTAAAAATTAAAAATTAAAAATTAAAAATTAAAAATTAAAAATTAAAAATTAAAAATTAAAAATTAAAAATTAAAAATTAAAAATTAAAAATTAAAAATTAAAAATTAAAAATTAAAAATTAAAAATTAAAAATTAAAAATTAAAAATTAAAAATTAAAAATTAAAAAGTAAAAATTAAAAATTAAAATTAAAAATTAAAAATTAAAAATTAAAAATTAAAAATTAAAAATTAAAAATTCAAAATTCAAAATTAAAAATTAAAAATTAAAAATTAAAAATTAAAAATTAAAAATTTTAAAATTAAAAATTAAAAATTAAAAATTAAAAATTAAAAATTAAAAATTAAAAATTAAAAATTAAAAATTAAAAATTAAAAATTAAAAATTAAAAATTAAAAATTAAAAATTAAAAATTAAAAATTAAAAATTAAAAATTAAAAATTAAAAATTAAAAATTAAAAATTAAAAATTAAAAATTAAAAATTAAAAATTAAAAATTAAAAATTAAAAATTAAAAATTAAAAATTAAAAATTAAAAATTAAAAATTAAAAATTAAAAATTAAAAATTAAAAATTAAAAATTAAAAATTAAAAATTAAATATTAAAAATTAAAAATTAAAGATTAAAAATTAAAAATAAAAATTAAAAATTAAAAATTAAAAATTAAAAATTAAAAATTAAAAATTAAAAATTAAAAATTAAAAATTAAAAATTAAAAATTAAAAATTAAAAATTAAAAATTAAAAATTAAAAATTAAAAATTAAAAATTAAAAATTAAAAATTAAAAATTAAAATTAAAAATTAAAAATTAAAAATTAAAAATTAAAAATTAAAAATTAAAAATTAAAAATTAAAAATTAAAAAATAAAAATTAAAAATTAAAATTTAAAAATTAAAAATTAAAAATTAAAAATTAAAAATTAAAAATTAAAAATTAAAAATTAAAAATTAAAAATTAAAAATTAAAAATGAAAAATTAAAAATTAAAAATTAAAAATTTAAAATTAAAAATTAAAAATTAAAAATTAAAAATTAAAAATTAAAAATTAAAAATTAAAAATTAAAAATTAAAAATT
>CAVMKG010000377.1:15000-32500 GCA_963682025.1 Cordilura impudica
TATTGAAAGTATTACGAATATTTTTCTAACACATATTAAAGATGTACGGAAATTTACTTACTTAAAAAAATCTTCTTTACAAAATAATTGTCCATTACGGGCAAAACATTTATCATTTAACTGGGCATGACACTCACTACATTGCAAACATTTCGCATGCCACGTTCGTTCTAGCACCTTTAAAATAAATCGATCCAATATTAGTTCATGACAGCCTCCACATTTTGGTATCGTTGCTGTAAATAAATAATGATAAAGAAAAGAATATATACGAAATTAAGAAACATGAAGCAAATTTGAAGAAAATTGATGAATATCATGTATAAAAAGAAGGTAAGTTCTACACGACTACCAAATTAAGTAATTTACGGGATGAAGTATAGATTATAAATATACAGATGCATGTATGTATCTATGTATATGTTACGAGTGTTGGAAACTTTTACTAAAGTATCCCTAAAACTATTATTTAACTTATTTCTTTCTTTCTTTCCATTTGTGTTTATGTATAAACTTCGAGAAAGGAAATCATTAATTCAATCCTTTAACCTAATTTTATTTAAAAACTTATTTTAGTCTTAAAGCATTATTTATTGGCAGATGTTTTCCACAAACGTATCCATATATGTATGTATGTATGTACTCGTATATGGATGTGTGTTAATTTTTTGGATTTGTTACACAACATTTACTGCGGTACGGCACACCTATCAAAGTCGTATGACACTCCTTAAAAATGATAATGTAGTGCACTAATTCAGCATATCAATTTTAAATTTGAAAATTAAAAAAAATAAAGTTACAATAAATGCATTCATCATAAAATGTAAATAATAGTATAATCGAGGGGGAGTCAATAAGTCTTTACAAAATCATACATATTTTGGGTTGATTATATTTTATTTTTCATCCAGCGATTCACCAACATTTTAAGCGCTCCGGAAAGTAAGATTTCGAAAGGCTCTCGAGGTAGGCTTCTGTTGCAGAGATGAATTCCTCATCGGACTCGAATAATTTTCCGCCAGCATACCTCAACTCGTGTATTTTTGCCATCGAAACTGTGTACCCGAGGTTTATCATGTTGAGAGACCTCTTTTTTTTTCTTAGTTTCTTCACATAATTGGCCCAATAATGATGAACTGGTATAGCCCAGCACTCGAAATTCCAGTGCAAATCCTAGGAAATATTATTTTTTCATTAAATTTTTGTCTTCCAATGTTTTGTAATCTATATAAAAAAAAATTTATGAATATTTAAATCAATCAATTTTAGCAATTCACAATTCAACACAGAGCGTGTGATATATAATTTAAATCATTTGCATTAACAGGGTGTAACGAATTCTATAAATATTTTATTTTATTTGATTTAATATATTTTTAAGACAGATTAAACATAAATTTTATCATTCTCAGCTTCTCCTCCATATGAGCTATAACTATGCCAGTCTTCACACTCCTCCGTGCCCGCATATTGCTTAAAAAGGGAACTAAAAATTTACTTTCACATTTTAATATATAGATAATATACTCTATTTATTGTTTTTGCATTTTTAAGGTGGTAATCTTATTAGGCGATTTCACTGTCTTTGCTCTCTTCCTTCGGATTCATGTGCTAAAATCCTTTGCTTTGACTGGTCTTTGGAGTTTTTGTGTAGCATCTAATCAGCATCGCTACGGAAACGCTCTAAACCAGTTACTGAATCAGGCATTTTATGACCGAGTGAAAGCACAGAAGCAGGTGATATGCCTATAGCCTCATTTACTTTATGCACATTAACTCGTCGCAGAGTGGATCATTTCACGAGAAGGCGGTCAAAAATCCATAGCTATTAATTGGATTGGAATTTTTATATGCGTTTTTTGTTGTTTGGTACGTGGGACATTAGCCTTTAATTTCTGCTATAAAACCTAAATATCGAATGATAATAAAAAAAAGTAATGGAGGGTTTAAAATACATTTTCATTTTTAGTTGAATTTTAGTACAAAAGTGAAGTGTTAAAAGGTTAAAAAAGGTATTTTTTTCATATAATGTCTTATTTTTTCAGGTAAATTTACAAATAATACTTTTTAAAAATTTATTAAGTTAAATTTTGTCAGGAAATGCCAAACTTTGGACCCGGAAACTTTTTAGTCCAAACGTTCACAAAGGCTAAAGGTTGGCTTTTTTTGAAAGAGCCCGAGTTAAACTATAATTTATTAAGCAGCGAATGTCAAAGTAATTATTGTGAGACACATTTTAAAATTTTCTTGGTCATCAAATTTAAGTATTACTGGTTGAAGTTTTTTTATTTGAACGTTTATTTTTTTGAACTTCTTCAGTTATGACATCTTTGGTTTCTTTTTTGAATGCAAATTTTGTTGGTCTGCAATACTTTGTTGAAGAAGGAATTTCATTTTACCTTACATCAATTTCTGTTGCTCTACTAGTTGACGGCTCTAAGCCGCTATAAAATTTTGTTAAGCGCAATTGTACGAAAGATACCATTTATAAGTCTTTGCCTTGCTATGGGAGCATTCAATGTACCGTTTTTTAAAATTTGATGCAAAAGTTGTAATTTTTCTTGCAGATTATAATTCTTAAAGAAATGGTTATATCGTCTACATCTTTTTGTTGAAAATAAATATAAGCGAGATCTCTATAAAAGTACTTAGCCATTGTTCAAACTGTAATGAATAATAATTGTGGAAAGATTATTATAAATACTCTTTCTTGCAATTATGTAAAATACAATTTTTTATCTTTGTTACCACTTTTTGAACCATAGAAAATCCAGACCCTAACCCCTTTTAAAAGGTGAATCATAGCTGCTCATATCTTAAAAGGGTGTGTCGCAGTAGTTTTTTTTACCTGTCAGTATAAAAAAACAAATAAGCTCACGCAAAAACGACCAACTTTTGTATTCATAACAAACAGACGACTCACAAAGTGATTTTGAGTCGATCCATATAATATATTTTTCAAAATGAAAACGCGAAATTTCATATGTATGGTTGTGCATTATTTATGTTTATAACAAACCAAAGAATTTTATACAAATCTCTTCATTTGTGGTCAATGACATACGCAAGTCGCACTTGTTTCAAATCCCACGGAAGTCTTTTTTTCCAAAAAGTTTAATAGAAAAACTTGTTTTCGGTAATCTTTATTTAGAAATATCTTAAAAACAAAAGCTGGCTTTGGCAAATAATGGGTTAACGTTCTCGCATTTATTCCAAATTTTAGGAACGGAGGATATACATATTTGGTTATAACATTTTAAGTATTCGCAAAATATTTGAATTTTTTGAAAAAAATGTCTTTTATAAGCTTGGGCTCAGATGGGACCCCAATTCCAAAAGGTTTAATGGGGACATATTATTTTTTTCCGAAACCCTATGCTATTAAGATAAAACAAAGCATTTAAAAGTAGAGAACTGATTAATTTTTGATATAAAGAATTTAGAAAGATTTCATATACAGAATATTTCACAAAAATCCCATTTTTCTCGAAATCCGCAAAAATAAAATCCTTGTCAAAAAAATTCTGGCATAGGGATTTACCTAAAACTTCACACAGTTAATCTCTGACATGTGTTTAATAAAACCTTAGAGTGCTAGATTAATTTCTTAAAATTTGGTTTAAGAAAATTTTTTAAAACTTGAAAAAGAAGTTTTTAAAATTTTATCAAATAAATTCCCATTTTCGGTCTCAATGCGCAATAGGGTAACAACGTGCTAATAAAACAATACTTCATATCTGATTACCTATAAGTATAGAGACAAAAAAAATATGGCTTTAATCAATTTCTCAAAGGTCTAGGGCATTTGCTATTTCTAGGCGAATTTTTATTCGATTTTGAATTTTTATAGCTTCTTGAAAAGATAATTTAATGTTGATCCCGATTCTTGCAACAAATTGTTGGAAAAATTAAATTAAACACAAGCAGATAAAGGTAAACAGAGAACAATTAAGTAAGGCAAAATGTACATTGGAGAAACTTTTAGATGAGCAAGATCTAAAATTATTTATTGAGAGTGAGAGAATTTTAAATGAAAAGCTTACTAACAACAATAAGGCAATACATATAAAGAAATTACAAAAATTAAAAGATGAGAATAACACCGAAAATAAAATAAACAACAACTTCAACATCAGTGACGACTGGTTTGTAAACAAAACTAACAAAAATATACCTACAGACGTAAAGTGGTTATTATCATTGGGCCCAAAACACGCATTACCAAGTACAATGAAAACCTTCCCATTATTCAAATGCATTGCAGATGGTGAAGATATAATACAAACAATAGAGAACAGAGAAAATCAAGAGATTGCAAGAATAAAATTTACGTCACTCATAGACAACCACCTAAGCAAATCCAATAATGATATAATGATATACTTATTCTGAATTCTGATAAGGGCAACAAAAGAGTTGCGATGGATAAAGAAGATTATATAGGGAAAATGAGAAACATGATCGGTGATATATGCACTTATAAACGTTTAAAAAAGGACCCAACGTCAATTTTGGAGAACAAAAACAACAATTTAATAGAAAACCTATATAAACGAAACCTTTTAACCAGTAGAGAAAGAAACAAATTAATTACAAACACTTCAGTAGCGCCAAGGATTTATGGATTACCAAAAATACACAAATTAGATACTCCTCTAAGACCCATATGCTCTTCAATAAACTCGCCAGCATACAATTTGTGCAAATATGTAGTCGATATACTCAAAACTTTGACGAAAGAATCTAAATATAACGTTAAAGATGCAATAGAGTTTAAAACCTGAATAAATAATTCGTTGATAAATGATGATGAAATACTCATCTCCTTCGACGTGATTTCCTTATTCCCCAGCATCCCCGTTAATTTAGCTTTAAAAACAATTGAGGAACAGTGGAATATTTTGGAAAAACATACAAAAATTCCAAAACTATTGTTTATGGAAATTTTAAATTTCTGTATCAAAGATACACGTTACTTCAAATATGAAAACAACTTTTATGAGCAAAGAAAAGGAATGCCAATGGGCTCACCAGCTTCCCCAGTCATTGCCGACATTGTCATGGGAAAGTTATTGGACTATTCAGTGGAAAGGATGAATAGTAAACCAAGGTTTCTAACTAAATACGTTGATGATTTGTTTTGTATTTTAAAATCAGACAAGATGGAGGATACGCTAAGAATCCTAAATTCTTATAATCGACAAATACAGTTTACCAAAGAAGAAGAGACTAACAACCAACTACCATTTTTAGATTCACTGATTATCAAAAAAGGTAACAAACTAAAATTAAATTGGTACCAAAAACCAAGTTCGTCAGGAAGGCTAATAAATTTCCATTCTAAACATCCAAGACGAGTAATTGTTAATACGGCGACCAACTTTATACGAAGAGTTCTTAATATAAGTGATAACAGCTTTCACAAAGAAAATACAAACAAAATTATTTGCACTCTCATGAAATACGATTTCCCCAAGAAAACTATAAAAGAACTAATAAAACATGTAAAATGTAGTAAAACTGGTAATAATGAAGAAAAACCGGCAAAAATTTACAAATCGGTAACATACATTCAAGGCCTTTCAGAGAGAATAAAAAACTCAGATATTTATAATAAAGAAAAATATGAAATTGCGCTGAAAACTTCTAATACTGTTAGTAAGTTATTCAGCAAAACAAAATCAAAACTTGAAAACGAAGACAAGTCAAACGTTATATACAAAATAGGCTGCAACGGAAATGGGTCCAACATATGTAACAAAGTCTATGTTGGCACTACAAAAACAAAATTAAAGACACGATTATCGTCTCACAAGTCAGACTACAAAGCAAAAAATAGACCACTTGAACAAAAAACTGCACTTGCAGCCCACAGTACACTATGGGGCGACGAACCAGACTTTAAAAATGTGAGCATATTACAAGAAGAGCGTCCTACTTTATTTTAGATTCTTGGTGCTCTTTATATGATTTTTAAATAATTTGAATCATTTTCCATTACAGCCGTAGCTTCTACCATGTACACCGTACTCATTAAATGACCTAGTGGAGGTTGTTGGGTCTATTTAAGTACATCACAAAATCTTGTTTTAAAATGATCATACACCCTCGAATTTTCGAGTGGGCAAAAAAAAGAAAACGTTTTTATGCGCCCTGCTCTAAGGACTAATGAGGGGCAATCATAGATTGCAACGAAACTTGATTATCGAGGGTTTATATTCAACAAGTAAGAAAATTATAGTCGGTCTAGACCGACTATACGATACCCTATACCATGCGTTAAAAACCCTATCTCTTAGTCCCAACTAACTGGACGTATAAAATAAGCAAAAACAAATTTGAGTGGGATTTTTATTAATTTTTTTGGCTGCAGATATGAAAAAGTTCATATCGGATGCTATATCTATATGGGGACTAGGTCCAAAAATGGACCAATCCTGATCATGTTTGGTAAAGTCTCTTGTATTTTACAAAAATATATATAAACAAAATTTGAGAAGAATCAGTGCATTATTTTTGTTTTTAATAGATTTAAGTAAAGATCGGGAAGCAGTCTATATGGGGCCAAAGGGATTATTTTTGGACTACTCATTAATGGATGTAATGAACGCATACAAACCCAATTTGAGTAAGGTCTATATGACAATTTGGACCTTATGGCAATTTATGTCGATTTCATAGGGGTAATTTGTATGGGGGCTAGGTCTGAATATGGACCGATTCTCACCAATTTCAATACCGTTCATCCCATGGCCGACAAAAGCTTATATACCAAATTTCATCAAAATATATTCATAGTTGCGACCTGCAGTTTGATTACAAGATTTACATGGACACACAGACGGACGGACGGACGGACGGACGGACATTGTTAAATCAACTCAAAAAGTGATTCTGATTCGATCGGTATAATTAAAGATGGGTCTAGGTCAAATATTTTTGGTTGTTACAAACAGCAGCACAAAGTATTTATACCCAAACCACATAGTGGTATAGGGTATAAAAAGTGTTATCTGCAATTTACAATATAATTTATGTTTGGTTTTAAACTATTCTCTAAGACAAGTGCTACCTATAATAATGATTTTAATTTTCAACTTCAATAGTAGGATTAATTCTTAATAGATATTGTACTAAACCGATCGATGAATACTTTTAGATCTAATGAATAAATGCTTTTCCTCGCTCTCCTAAACAGTTTTGTTGGAGCACTTTCTGAATATAAACCCTCGATATGTTATAACATAACATAAAACATACATAAAACAAGTAAGAAAATTATAGTCGGTCTAGACCGACTATACGATACCCTATACCATGCGTTTAGAAACCGTATCTCCTAGGCCCAACTAACTGGACATAGAAAATAAGCAAAAACCAAATTTTAGTGGGATTTATATTAATTTTTTTGGCTGCAGATATTAAAAAGTTCATATCGGATGATATATCTATATGGGGACTAGGTCCAAAAATGGACCGATCCTGACCATGGTTGGTAAAGTCTCTTGTATTTTGCGAAAATATATACAAACAAAATTTGAGAAGAATCAGTGCAATATTTTTATTATACCCTATACCACTATGTGGTTTGGGTATAATGACTTTGTGCTGCTGTTTGTAACAACCAAAAATATTTGACCCATCTTTAATTATACCGATCGAATCAGAATCACTTTCTGAGTTGATTTAACAATGTCCGTCCGTTCGTCCGTCCGTCCGTCCGTCCGTCCGTCCGTCTGTGTGTCCATGTAAAGCTTGTAATCAAACTGCAGGTCGCAAATATGAATATATTTTGATGAAATTTGGTATATAAGCTTTTATCGGCCATGGGATGAACGCTATTGAAATTGGTGAGAATCGGTCCATGTTCAGACCTAGCCCCCATACAAATTACCCCTATGAAATCGACATAAATTGCCATAAGATCCAAATTGTCATATAGATCTTACTCAAATTGGGTTTGTATGCGTTCATTACATCCACTAATGAGTAGTCCAAAAATGGTCCCTTTGACCCCATATAGAGCTGCTTCCCGATCTTCACTTAAATCTATTAAAAAACAAAAATATTGCACTGATTCTTCTCAAATTTTGTTTGTACATATTTTTGCAAAATACAAAAGACTTTACCAAACATGATCAGGATCGGTCCATTTTTGGACCTAGTCCCTTTATAGATATAGCATCCGATATGAACTTTTTCATATCTGCAGCCAAAAAAATTAATAAAAATCCCACTCAAATTTGGTTTTTGCTTATTTTCAATGTCCAGTTAGTTGGGCCTAAGAGATAGGGTTTCTAAACGCATGGTATAGGGTATCGTATAGTCGGTCTAGACCGACTATAATTTTCTTAATTGTTTTTTAATAGATTTAAGTGAAGATCGGGAAGCAGCTCTATATGGGGCCAAAGGGATCATTTTTGGACTACTCATTAATGGATGTAATGAACGCATACAAACCCAATTTGAGTAAGATCTATATGACAATTTGGATCTTATGGCAATTTATGTCGATTTCATAGGGGTAATTTGTATGGGGGCTAGGTCTGAACATGGACCGATTCTCACCAATTTCAATAGCGTTCATCCCATGGCCGATAAAAGCTTATATACCAAATTTCATCAAAATATATTTATATTTGCGACCTGCAGTTTGATTACAAGCTTTACATGGACACACAGACGGACGGACGGACGGACGGACGGACGGACGGACGGACATTGTTAAATCAACTCAGAAAGTGATTCTGATTCGATCGGTATAATTAAAGATGGGTCTAGGTCAAATATTTTTGGTTGTTACAAACAGCAGCACAAAGTCATTATACCCAAACCACATAGTGGTATAGGGTATAAAAATAAGTGATCCGTATTTTTGTAGCTGCCCAACTTCAAATAAATTTTTCCTTCTGTAAAGCTTCTGGAACTTTGTACTTGAAATCGAGAAGTACAAGTTCATCAACGTACTTTGCAAAATTAGAAGTTTTATTGCTCTTATAACTAATCTTTTCATGATGGAAATTGGTGAAGATTGTTATTTCTAAGTTTGGACTCAAATAAAAGAAGCTTGCTTTGGAATGCTTCGATAAGATTACAAACATCAATAACTAAGTTACTTTGCCCTTGTAACTCCTTGTTGAGCTGGTTAGTTTTTCTGGTTATATGTACTAACAACCGCAGGCCCAATAACCATCTATTTTTAGTTCAGAAATCGCCTCTAAATGAAAAGAATTGCAGGAAAAATATTTTTTATCGCGTGAAAAACGTTCTCCCTCTGTGGTGTCTTACAAATTTAAAAGATGTTTCTAAAATATCTGTGCTTTCATCGAAAGTCGCATCAATCTTATGCTTGAAATCATTTTATGTTTATCTGACATTCTTTTAGAAATTCTTCGTCCGAATATGGCTTCATTTTCTTTGCAAATAACATTGCGACAAAAAAGCTTGCAATAGAGAACTAAACATTTTCTGCTGGATTTCAATTCATATTTTATTTCAGTAAACTTAATTTTTCTCAATAGATTTTGTAATACATATATTCTTTTATAGAATATGAAAACTTTTATAACAGCGAATAATTTTCATGCAAGGGGCCGCATGCGACCCGCGGGCCTCAGTTTGGTCATGCCTTGTTTATTTAATTTTTACACTCTCCACATCACTGTGCAGAGGGTATATGTACTATAGGTTTGTCATTCTTGATATTTATAACAAGGGACGTTGATTTAGCGATTACCATCTGTGCGTCTGTCTGTGAAAATCACAATCACACCCTCAATAACTAAGCAAAATGTACGTTTTAATATTAATTCTTCGAAAATTATTAATGTTTTATCTGGAGTACCTCATGGCAGCCATCTTGGACCGCTTTTATTTTCATTATTTATAAATGATTTACCTCAAGTTATTCAGTTTTCAAATATCCTGATGTATGCTGACGATGTAAAAGTCTTAATGAGTTATAACCAATATTCCGACCATACTTATCTTCAAAATGATTTGGATTCTCTTCACTCATGGTGTATTTTAAATTTAATGGAGCTGAATCTTAAAAAGTGCAAATATATGCGTAAATAATATGCTGGGCGGCTTACAAGTGGAACAAGTTGATAACGTATAAGAACTTGGTGTTTTATTAGATTCAAAGCGTAGTTTCATTCCTCATATTACAATTACGGTAAACAAAGCCAGAAGAGTACTTGGTTTTATAAAAGGTTGGCCTAAAGAGTTTAATGATTCGTATGTAACAAAAACACTATACACATCACTTGTGAGGAATATGCCTCTATTATATGAAACCCTATCTATTAAACTTATGTTGATAGCATTAAATCGGTGCAAAAACCATTCCTACTATTTTGTCTACGCAGTTTAAATTTTAACCCTTTAAATCTTCCGTTGTATAACAACACCTCACTCTTATTAAGCTGCCAACATTAAAAAGCTGCAGATCTATGCTAAACGTTTCGTTTCTTTTGAACATAATTAATGGAGATGTTTCTTCTGGTTTCCTGAACAACACGTTTCTTCTCACCTTTATCTGTCCAGTTTTATAGATCAAATTATGCGAACGGTGATCCGCTTAGACGAATGTGTATTGAATTTAACAAGCTTTATAAGTAAAATAATAATTTATCTGAACACATAATTTCAATTAAATTTTTAAATTTTTTCATTCATGTTCCCCTATTTTTTAAATGTTCTTGTAAATAGTCTGTAAGGATTAATTCCATAGATTAATAAATAAATAAACAAGTAGGAGTGTTAAATTCGGCTGTGCCGAATTTTTGATACCACCACGCAATATTAGGTACGGCTACCACTTCTAAATTGTTGCCGATACTGAAACATTAAATCCGAATACCAATTAAATTTAAAGTTATTTGGTTTTCTTGTTGGCCAATTTCTATTATACAAAACAACAATGAATGCTTAAAAAGAATTAATTACTATTTGAAAAATTTCATTATTTATACCCTATACCACTATGTGGTTTGGGTATAATGACTTTGTGCTGCTGTTTGTAACTACCAAAAATATTTGACATAGACTCATCTTTTATTATACCGATCGACTCAGAATCACTTTCAAAGTCACTAATCGACTCAGAATCACTTTCTGAGTCGATTTAGCGATGTCCGTCCGTCCGTCCGTCTGTGTGTCCTTGTAAACCTTGTCATCAAACTACAGGCCGTAAATATGAACATATTTTGATGAAATTTGGTACATAAGCTTTTATTGGCCATAGGATGAACGCTATAGAAATTGATGAAATAGGTCAATGTTCTGACCTAGTCCCCATACAAAAGACCCCTATGAAATCGACATAAATTGCCCTAAGATCGAAATTATCATATAGATCTCAGTCAAATTGGGTTTTTATGTGTTTATTATATCCGTTAATTAGTAGTCCAAAAATTATCCCTAGAGGACAATTCTTATTCATAGGCCCCATATAGAGTTGCTTCCCGATCTTCACTAAAATCTATCTAAAAACAAAAATATTGCACAGATTTTTCTCAAATTTAGTTTGTTTATATTTTTTCAAAATATTAGTGACTTTGATAAATATGGTCAGGGTCGGTCCATTTTTCGACCTAGTCCCCATATAGATATGACTCCCGATATGAACTTTTTCTTATCTGCGCCAAAAAAATTAATAACAATGCCACTCAAATTTGGTTTATGCTTATTTTTTATATCTAATTAGTTGGACCGAAGAGATAGGGTCTCTAAACTATAATTTTCCTACTTGTTTTTTACTAGAGTAGAAAACCCCTAAGTACTTCATAGAACGCCAATGAAATTCATTATTTAACATAGCCGGCATCATAATAATACCCAAAGATAGATCCCTATAAGTCTGTTTTAAGACCTTAGAAGTCATACGATAATTCAAAAAAAAATTTTTTTTTGAATGATTCTTGGCTACATATTATTAATATTAAAAAAGGAAATTTTTAAATAATTTTATTTAATGCAAAAAAACAAAAATAATAAAAACAGGCGAGAAACCAAAGAAAGAAACTAAAATTTTTGTTTTATATATGTTTAATTTTTAATTTTTAATTTTAAATTTTAAATTTTTAATTTTTAATTTTTAATTTTTAATTTTTAATTTTTATTTTTTAATTTTTAATTTTTAATTTTTATTTTTAATTTTAAGTTTTTAATTTTTAATTTTTAATTTTTAATTTTTAATTTTTAATTTTTAATTTTTAATTTTTAATTTTTAATTTTTAATTTTTAATTTTTAATTTTTAATTTTTAATTTTTAATTTTTAATTTTTAATTTTTAATTTTTAATTTTTAATTTTTAATTTTTAATTTTTAATTTTTAATTTTTAATTTTTAATTTTTAATTTTTAATTTTTAATTTTTAATTTTTAATTTTTAATTTTTAATTTTTAATTTTTAATTTTTAATTTTTAATTTTTAATTTTTAATTTTTAATTTTTAATTTTTAATTTTTAATTTTTAATTTTTAATTTTTAATTTTTAATTTTTAATTTTTAATTTTTAATTTTTAATTTTTAATTTTTAATTTTTAATTTTTAATTTTTAATTTTTAATTTTTAATTTTTAATTTTTAATTTTTAATTTTTAATTTTTAATTTTTAATTTTTAATTTTTAATTTTTAATTTTTAATTTTTAATTTTTAATTTTTAATTTTTAATTTTTAATTTTTAATTTTTAATTTTTAATTTTTAATTTTTAATTTTTAATTTTTAATTTTTAATTTTTAATTTTTAATTTTTAATTTTTAATTTTTAATTTTTAATTTTTAATTTTTAATTTTTTATTTTTAATTTTTAATTTTTAAATTTTAATTTTTAATTTTTAATTTTTAATTTTTAATTTTTAATATTTAATTTTTAATTTTTAATTTTTAATTTTTAATTTTTAATTTTTAATTTTTAATTTTTAATTTTTAATTTTTAATTTTTAATTTTTAATTTTTAATTTTTAATTTTTAATTTTTAATTTTTAATTTTTAATTTTTAATTTTTAATTTTTAATTTTTAATTTTTAATTTTTAATTTTTAATTTTTAATTTTTAATTTTTAATTTTTAATTTTTAATTTTTAATTTTTAATTTTTAATTTTTAATTTTTAATTTTTAATTTTTAATTTTTAATTTTTAATTTTTAATTTTTAATTTTTAATTTTTAATTTTTAATTTTTAATTTTTAATTTTTAATTTTTAATTTTTAATTTTTAATTTTTAATTTTAAATTTTCAATTTTTAATTTTTAATTTTTAATTTTTAATTTTTAATTTTTAATTTTTAATTTTTAATTTTTAATTTTTAATTTTTAATTTTTAATTTTTAATTTTTAATTTTTAATTTTTAATTTTTAATTTTTAATTTTTAATTTTTAAGTTTTAATTTTTAATTTTTAATTTTTAATTTTTAATTTTTAATTTTTAATTTTTAATTTTTAATTTTTAATTTCTAATTTTTAATTTTTAATTTTTAATTTTTAATTTTTAATTTTTAATTTTTAATTTTTAATTTTTAATTTTTAATTTTTAATTTTTAATTTTTAATTTTTAATTTTTAATTGTTAATTTTTAATTGTTAATTTTTAATTTTTAATTTTTAATTTTTAATTCTTAATTTCTAATTTTAAATTTCAAATTTTATATTTTTAATTTTTAATTTTAATTTTTAATTTTTTATTTTTAATTTTTACTTTTAAATTTTTAATTTTTAATTTTTAATTTTTAATTTTTAATTTTTAATTTTTAATTTTTAATTTTTAATTTTTAATTTTTAATTTTTAATTTTTAATTTTTAATTTTTAATTTTTAATTTTTAATTTTTAATTTTTAATTTTTAATTTTTAATTTTTAATTTTTATTTTTAATTTTTAATTTTTAATTTTTAATTTTTAATTTTTAATTTTTAATTTTTAATTTTTAATTTTTAATTTTTAATTTTTAATTTTTAATTTTTAATTTTTAATGTTTAATTTTTAATTTTTAATTTTTAATTTTTAATTTTTAATTTTTAATTTTTAATTTTTAATTTTTAATTTTTAATTTTTAATTTTTAATTTTTAATTTTTAATTTTTAATTTTTAATTTTTAATTTTTAATTTTTATACCCTATACCACTATGTGGTTTGGGTATAATGACTTTGTGCTGCTGTTTGTAACAACCAAAAATATTTGACCTAGACCCATCTTTAATTATACCGATCGAATCAGAATCACTTTCTGAGTTGATTTAACAATGTCCGTCCGTCCGTCCGTCCGTCCGTCCGTCCGTCCGTCCGTCCGTCTGTGTGTCCATGTAAAGCTTGTAATCAAACTGCAGGTCGCAAATATGAATATATTTTGATGAAATTTGGTATATAAGCTTTTATCGGCCATGGGATGAACGCTATTGAAATTGGTGAGAATCGGTCCATGTTCAGACCTAGCCCCCATACAAATTACCCCTATGAAATCGACATAAATTGCCATAAGATCCAAATTGTCATATAGATCTTACTCAAATTGGGTTTGTATGCGTTCATTAGTTCATTACATCCACCAATTGAGTAGTCCAAAAATGGTCCCTTTGACCCCATATAGAGCTGCTTCCCGATCTTCACTTAAATCTATTAAAAAACAAAAATATTGCACTGATTCTTCTCAAATTTTGTTTGTACATATTTTTGCAAAATACAAAAGACTTTACCAAACATGATCAGGATCGGTCCATTTTTGGACCTAGTCCCTTTATAGATATAGCATCCGATATGAACTTTTTCATATCTGCAGCCAAAAAAATTAATAAAAATCCCACTCAAATTTGGTTTTTGCTTATTTTCAATGTCCAGTTAGTTGGGCCTAAGAGATAGGGTTTCTAAACGCATGGTATAGGGTATCGTATAGTCGGTCTAGACCGACTATAATTTTCTTACTTGTTAATTTTTAATTTTTAATTTTTAATTTTTAATTTTTAATTTTTAATTTTTAATTTTTAATTTTTAATTTTTAATTTTTAATTTTTAATTTTTAATTTTTAATTTTTAATTTTTAATTTTTAATTTTTAATTTTTAATTTTTAATTTTTAATTTTTAATTTTTAATTTTTAATTTTTAATTTTTAATTTTTAATTTTTAATTTTTAATTTTTAATTTTTAATTTTTAGTTTTTAATTTTTAATTTTTAATTTTTAATTTTTAATTTTTAATTTTTAATTTTTAATTTTTAATTTTTAATTTTTAATATTTAATTTTTAATTTTTAATTTTTAATTTTTAATTTTTAATTTTTTATTTTTAATTTTTAATTTTAAATTTTTAATTTTTAATTTTTAATTTTTAATTTTTAATTTTAATTTTTAATTTTTAATTTTTAATTTTTAATTTTTAATTTTTAATTTTTAATTTTTAATTTTTAATTTTTAATTTTTAATTTTTAATTTTTAATTTTAATTTTTAATTTTTAATTTTTAATTTTTAATTTTTAATTTTTAATTTTTAATTTTTAATTTTTAATTTTTAATTTTTAATTTTTAATTTTTAATTTTTAATTTTTAATTTTTAATTTTTAATTTTTAATTTTTAATTTTTAATTTTTAATTTTTAATTTTTAATTTTTAATTTTTAATTTTTAATTTTTAATTTTTAATTTTTAATTTTTAATTTTTAATTTTTAATTTTTAATTTTTAATTTTTAATTTTTAATTTTTAATTTTTAATTTTTAATTTTTAATTTTTAATTTTTAATTTTTAATTTTAAATTTTCAATTTTTAATTTTTAATTTTTAATTTTTAATATTTAATTTTTAATTTTTAATTTTTAATTTTTAATTTTTAATTTTTAATTTTTAATTTTTAAGTTTTAATTTTTAATTTTTAATTTTTAATTTTTAATTTTTAATTTTTAATTTTTAATTTTTAATTTTTAATTTCTAATTTTTAATTTTTAATTTTTAATTTTTAATTTTTAATTTTTAATTTTTAATTTTTAATTTTTAATTTTTAATTTTTAATTTTTAATTTTTAATTTTTAATTTTTAATTTTTAATTTTTAATTGTTAATTTTTAATTGTTAATTTTTAATTTTTAATTTTTAATTTTTAATTTCTAATTTTAAATTTCAAATTTTATATTTTTAATTTTTAATTTTAATTTTTAATTTTTTATTTTTAATTTTTACTTTTTAATTTTTAATTTTTAATTTTTAATTTTTAATTTTTAATTTTTAATTTTTAATTTTTAATTTTTAATTTTTAATTTTTAATTTTTAATTTTTAATTTTTAATTTTTAATTTTTAATTTTTAATTTTTAATTTTTAATTTTTAATTTTTAATTTTTAATTTTTAATTTTTAATTTTTAATTTTTAATTTTTAATTTTTAATTTTTAATTTTTAATTTTTAATTTTTAATTTTTAATTTTTAATTTTTAATTTTTAATTTTTAATTTTTAATTTTTAATTTTTAATGTTTAATTTTTAATTTTTAATTTTTAATTTTTAATTTTTAATTTTTAATTTTTAATTTTTAATTTTTAATTTTTAATTTTTAATTTTTAATTTTTAATTTTTAATTTTTAATTTTTAATTTTTAATTTTTAATTTTTAATTTTTAATTTCTAATTTTTAATTTTTAATTTTTAATTTTTAATTTTTAATTTTTAATTTTTAATGTTTAATTTTTAATTTTTAATTTTTAATTTTTAATTTTTAATTTTTAATTTTTAATTTTTAATTTTTAATTTTTAATTTTTAATTTTTAATTTTTAATTTTTAATTTTTAATTTTTAATTTTTAATTTTTAATTTTTAATTTTTAATTTTTAATTTTTAATTTTTAATTTTTATACCCTATACCACTATGTGGTTTGGGTATAATGAATTTGTGCTGCTGTTTGTAACAACCAAAAATATTTGACCTAGACCCATCTTTAATTATACCGATCGAATCAGAATCACTTTCTGAGTTGATTTAACAATGTCCGTCCGTCCGTCCGTCCGTCCGTCCGTCCGTCCGTCCGTCCGTCCGTCCGTCTGTGTGTCCATGTAAAGCTTGTAATCAAACTGCAGGTCGCAAATATGAATATATTTTGATGAAATTTGGTATATAAGCTTTTATCGGCCATGGGATGAACGCTATTGAAATTGGTGAGAATCGGTCCATGTTCAGACCTAGCCCCCATACAAATTACCCCTATGAAATCGACATAAATTGCCATAAGATCCAAATTGTCATATAGATCTTACTCAAATTGGGTTTGTATGCGTTCATTACATCCACTAATGAGTAGTCCAAAAATGGTCCCTTTGACCCCATATAGAGCTGCTTCCCGATCTTCACTTAAATCTATTAAAAAACAAAAATATTGCACTGATTCTTCTCAAATTTTGTTTGTACATATTTTTGCAAAATACAAAAGACTTTACCAAACATGATCAGGATCGGTCCATTTTTGGACCTAGTCCCTTTATAGATATAGCATCCGATATGAACTTTTTCATATCTGCAGCCAAAAAAATT
>CAVMKG010000377.1:37500-127500 GCA_963682025.1 Cordilura impudica
TTTATAGAGGTGTCTACATATATTAGGTCATAAATTGGCACAATGACTCCCGATTTATCCCATTTTAAATACTAACCTGATCCAGATAATTACAAACAATATTAAGTTTAACCAGGTAAATGGTTTATTTTGTAATTTTCTTTTTAATTTAAATTTTTTAATATAAAGGTGCATTTTATTTTTTACAAACCTTTTCAATTTTCCAGACCTATTAGTATAGGGCACATTTGTGAGTCCGCAAAGATCAACTTTCAACTCTTACTTCTTTTTATTGTATTAAATCTATCTTTGTGTCTTTAAATTAATTAAGATAATTAAGATGAAAATATTTAACAAACAGTTTTTTTTTAGTTAATATCTGAACATTTTACTGATACAAGACAAAACTAAAACTGCCAAAAATTTCAGTCAAAACTATTTTGATTGTATTTGTTAAATATCGCATAATTTTTTTCAATTTTAAACTTTAAAGTCTTTTTAAGTCTGGTAATAACTCTATAATATGAAGGAAGTAAATATGTGGATTCTTTAATAACAATGACAAGTATAAAACAATTTTTTGTGCATTACATTAAAATATTATAAATTTGAACATAATTAATTTTAGAAACATAATTAATTTTAGAAAAATGTCCGATTCGTTTTTCGATGATGCTGAAAACATATCAAAGAAATACAGAACATAAATCAGATCTAAGTATACATGCTTATAACCACTGCTATAAAAAATCTTTTAAAACCAACAGTATTGCCATAATTTGAAATTGTAAAGATGCTAAATTGCAAAAAAAAAGATGCTTAAACGTACTGGATGCTAAATTCTTTTTTCAAATTTCTTTACCTTTATACTGAAAAATTATATACTTATTAATAAATTCTTTGGTTTTTAAATCGAAAAATTAATATAAAACATATGTTTCGATTTATATTTTTTAAATTTTAATTAAAATTATTTTGGATTTCATCTGAAATTTTTATTAACATCAAATTGAGTTTATTTTAAACTTAAATTAAATATTATTAATTTTAGAGGGATTTTTTTTTATTTAAAATATAACAGAAATTACATTATCAAAAGATACGATTATATTAGAATAATTGGTTTATGGAATCTAACATTTCTGTGATGTCTTCATCTTCAAGTTCTTCTTGGCTCTGATATTTTTCTGACGATCGACTCTTATCAACGACATCGGTATATTGTAAGTGTGACAGCACCGATTTTTCAATTTCAATCCTTCTTTTATACGTATTACAGAACATAACAACTCGGATTTTATTCTGTTCGAAGTTTGCTTTTAACTAAAGCCATTAAACTAAACAAACGTTCAACTTCGGCTTTTGAGAAAGACAAAACTAATATAGACAATACAAATATTGATAACTCCTAAAATGGATTTTCGCCAATAGAATTTTTCAATCCATAAAGAGGTTGTATTCAGTGTTGTATCCCAGTTTTGTTCTTTGATATAACTCCATTGGATTTGAATTTTTTCTGTTTCAGATGATATAAATTTAAACTCTTCTAATATATTGGTTATCTGTTCTTTTACCCGATTTAATGTGTTTTGTATTGAAAATTTTGGCATTTTTTTAATACAATAATATTTTTTGGCAATCGACTTTCAAATTCATTAAAAACTGTTGTTGGTGTTTACATTCTTCTATTTCAAAATGTTTTTTTATATTTGTTGAAAGAAACGAGCAGTGTGGTAAAAGGAGTAGTACACAAAATTGCTGTACTACACTTTGAGAAATAAAAACATATCAATACCATTAAAATTATATTTTCAAAAATTATGAAAAAACAATATCAAAAAAAGATGCTAAAAGCAACTTTTTATTAATAAAAGATTCTAAGTTAGCATCTAGCATCTTTTGATAAATTTTGGATGCTAAACGACAAAAAAAGTTGCTAAATCTAGCAACTAAAAAGCTAAAACGGCAACACTGAAAACCAAGAACAAATATTATGTTTGAGTTGTAACATCTCATTTGCAAGCCATTTTAATTAAGCTGCGTTCACACTATGTGTTTTGCTTGTGTTTTTCTTATTGTTTTAGCACGTGCAATTTGTACACATAGTGTGCACCCTTTCAAAAACTGTTTATGTACAACACATTTGGCAAAACATATGTAAATTTTTCAATTAGAGCAGGTTCTATTTTGGCATGACAACCATATTAAAATACAATACTGCTTGTGGCGAAAGAAAAACAGAGTAAATTATAAAGATAAATATTGAAAGAAAAATAAATTGTTTAATATTAATTAACAATTAAAAAATATATTACTTTATTTTTAACAATAACTTTTTGTAAATTCACAAATTAAATCAGCTGTGGTTTACATTTAGAGGTTATGTCATACGGAAATACATATGTACGTTTGATCGCAAAAATGATGAATTGTATGTAAAACGCCAATTTTGACACACACGCCGAATTACGTATGGATCGTAAAACTGAATTTACATATGGAAAATACACACCTTTAATTGTGTAAATTTTAAATGCACATCTAACCATATCAAAAAGATGAATTAAACAGAATTGCAAAAATATTTTCTTTATAATATCTGTATGTTTTTTATATTATTCTTATGTAATTCTCATGATATTTTTATCTTATTTTTTATATTTTTTATTTTTACATAATTGAAATTCAAAATGTACAAATTAAAAATAAATTTTAAAAAAAGTAGTGTAGGGAAAAAAGGGAATTTTTTTTATAAGCGTAGAGATTTCTGAAAAAATCTCCTGGCATCACTAGTACCTATTAAAAAACAATGTAAAAATTCACAAGACAACGCGACATAGACTTGCTTTGTTCAAAAGCTTCCATAAGACTGAATGAAATTGTTGCTTACTTTACTCTTTGGTGAGTATTTTCATTTTTGTTCGGCTGTATACATATAAGAAGCCAATTTGAGTTCGGTTTACTCGTGCTGCTATGCATATGTTTGTGTGTTAACAAAAATATACGATATCCCAGTCATCATTTCGAAGATTGTTTTAACAAAAATTACCTTACTGTGTCTTCTTCGAGCACTTTTGATGATTAAAAACTGCTTAATCACATGCGCTATTAGACAAAGACTAGATAATGATTTTTGCTTTCTCTTAGAAAGTGATTTAGAGAAAAATTACATTAAATAAGACTCAAAAATGAGTCGAAACTAATTAGAAAAGCGGATAAAAAGGACTCTCAAGAGCGGGTAAGGTAATATTTAATCCCAACAAAAGAATATTTTGTGATCAGCAAAAGGGCGCATTTATAACTGTTTTAATAGCACATATGAGTCAAAAAGACTCTACAGGATCATTTATTGCATAAAATGCTTACTGGGATTTTATTCACTATCTGTAGAAACAGGTTTTTTAAGTAAAACAAATCTGCATACAATTTCAATTCTATTTCGTTCACAATGACACGGTCACTTTGTTTACTAGCTACTAGTAAAATAAGAAAATAGCATTATAATACACCGTAATGATGAATTGTACTTCTCAATTAGTTTATTTTTAATGTGCCATAAGAAGTTCGGTTTGTGCTAAGAAAAGCATGAATATATGTTTCCCAGGGCGAAGCTTCATCATTGCACTATGATTGAGTTGAGCTCCGCGGCTATTCATAATGTGAATAGCTCGTGTCAAAAATTTTTGGTAGTTGGGAATGGCGTTTGTGTTAAGAAAGGCATAAACGCATGTTTCCCAGGGCAAGGCTCGATCATTGCACATTGATTGAGCTGAGCTCCGCGGTTATTCTTAATGTGGATAACTGTTGAAACAAAATTTTGGAAATGGCGTTTGCCTCCGTTCCGACATTAAATAACAAAGTTTAAAAATTTATTGTAATTATAACATCTGACAAAAAATAGTATTTTTCTAAACAACAATTTTTTTTACAGGGTAAATAAATATTTTATGGCTTACCTACCTACCTACTACTTTTGAAAGCAAGTATGCAGGGTTTATACATGTACTAAAAATACAACTCTTAAAACCATACTATTTTTTCAACTCTAAAAATTTCAGAATTTTGTAAAAATAAAATAGAATACCGATTTATTTTAATATGCGCTTATTATGGATATACATATACAGAATATATGAATATTATTTATAGTATTTTGATATTGGCAACAGTAGTATGTATCAATTTGTAACATTTTGTGATGTTATAAAAATCGCAGAATATTGATATTGATTTTATATAGTTTCTTTTATTAATTAATTAACTTAAATATTACACCAAAAAATATTGATATTGATGAATTTTTATCTTATTAACACAACGACCACAAAAACAACATGCACAGCTATGACAAAATACAAAATTTAGGAAAACAATATAGGAAAACGTCATATTTTTTTTACCTTTTCAGTGATTTCTCGGCACCTATGAAACCTATTGTCATGATTTAAAAACAGGAACCTTCTCAAGATGTTAGTGAATCATTCTCACTAAAAACAAGCGCCCTATCTGCCCTATTGAGGGCGTTATCACAAGAACACATATTCAAATCATATTTTCTCATGACTTTTTAATTCTTCGCTCAATTCTCGGGACCAGATTAACCGATTTGGACGATTTTAAATAGCAAACTTCTCAGGATGTTAGTGAATCATTTTTTATACCAAGGAGCACCCTAGCTATCCGATTGAAGCCGTCATCGTGATTTCCACAGACGGACAGACGGACAGACGGACAGACGAACAGCCGGACAGACGGACAGACGGACAGACGGACAGACGGACATCGCTACATCAACTTCGCTTGTTATAAGGATCACAAATATATATATTTTATGGGGTCCAGAATTTTTTTTCTAATTATTACAAACGGAATGACAAACTTATATATACCCTCTGCACACTGGAGTGCAGGGTATAAAAAAGCTCTCTCAACTTTTTTCATTAAAATATTGCCATATTTTGAAAACATAGAGAATAAATTTATAATAATAAATAATCAAATTAGGGATGCCAAACGCAAAAAACCAAAAGTCCCAAACATTTTAAATAAAATAATTTGTTATCTTTATTTTCTGAAAAGCTTCAAATTTTCATCCAAAAAAAATGTGAAAAATAATATATGTATAAATACCATTCTCATCAAATTGCGTTTATTTATGTAACAATTTTTATGTTAGCAATTATTAAATATCATTTGAGGTTTTCTAAAATTCATTGAATTTAAATTAATGTTTTCTGTAGTGCGATTCTGTAAATTTCAACGATCCAATAGTCGCAAAATATATTGACAGCTATTGTTGTTTGCACTGATTAAGTGATTCACTAAGTACATACATCTTAACGACAGTCGACAAATTTATTTTTCTATTTATTTAAATTGTAAACGAGTGGAATCTCCGTCAAAATAAGCGAAAAACACAAAGAATAGAAAAAAACAAATTACTTCGTGTTTGACAGGATAATTTTATGTTTATGTTTAATATCTTTATTTTGTTTACTAATATTTCTGTTTATTTATTTGAAAATGAAATAATGAATTGAATATCCTATTTAATTTTTTTATTTATATAAAAAACTTTTTTAATAAGAGCAAAATGTTTTCACTATTTTATGATTTTTATTTATGTATGACGATATTTCAACCTAAAAATTTAAGTTTTATCGATTGAATAAACAACACAATAATGGTTGTCGTTTAGATAACATCAACAACTGACTTTAACAATAGCGAATATCGTTTACAAATTTTACTGATAATTTTGCAATTTTCTTTTTTAACGATTCGTCTATCGTTAAAAGAAGTTACTGAATCGCGGTACTGAAAAGTTATTAATTTCTCCTGAATGGCAATATTCTTTTTAAATGTAAACATTTTTTAAATGTAAACATATTTGGTGTTTTTTTTGGAATTTCAATTTGTGTTTAACGAATAAAATTTATATATTAAAGATGCAATTGATGTCTTCTAAATTTAAAATTATTATTTCCGACGTTTTGATATGATTTTCTGAAATTCATTTAATATTTTCTAATTTATAATTGGAAATTTTAATTCCAGTTTTTAGAATTGATATTTCCTTAAATTTGAATGAAAAATTTAAAAAGTGCAATTTTGTATTTATGTGAATAATAATGCTTTAGTAATTATAAACAATTTTTAAAAATTAGATGTAATCGCAATCAGATATTTTGTAGGTAAAGCAGAATAATAGTTCTATATAAATATATAGAACTGTTTTGAAAGCAAAAAACTGGGCTCAGGCCCAGGGAAACCGCACTACAGATTTTCACGTGCGATTTACACAAAAAAAACTGTCAAAACACGGACGCTAAATGGATGGATGGCCATACTTACCTTGGTATTGGGGACGAGGTGTTCTTTGGAAAATTAATATTCTATTATTAAATATAAGAATTGTAAAAAGTAAAATCTTTAATTACAACGATTATTTTCAACAAAAAGCTACATTTTAAAGTCAACTTTAACAATTATGTGACTGAAAACTTAAATTTTTGTTTCATGCGACTTTTTTTGTGGTCTATGGAGGAAAAAAATTTTAAAGATTTTAATTTTCCAAATGTTTAGTTTATATTAGGAAATATTTAGAAATGGCTAGAATGTCCGTTTTTTGCAAAGTTATGCTTATTTCCTTTAAGAACATCATTTGATGCGGATTTTTTTTTAAACAAATATTTTGTTTTATTTAAACGAATGAAAACTTAGTTTATGTTGGACATGATATCACAACAACAATCGGAGACGAAGGCTCTACTTTACACATGTTTAAAAATCTCGCTAAGGTTTTTAGTTAACAGCAGGCTTTTATTTCAAATTTTATTTTATTTTTTAATAAACTTATAATCTATAATCATTAGTTATTTTCTTATTTAATCACATTTTTTTTATTAATATATATTTTTTGTTCAAGTCTGTTCTCTTTTAACATATAATTCCGCATCTCTTAGTTATTACTTGAGTTTATAAAGCCAAAAACGGATTTAAAATTTCCCACTGTTTTTAAACTTAAGTATAAAACTAGTAGAGATTTGAATTAAGTAAAGGAGCAGATTGATTATATCTTATTTACTCCCATTTAAAAATATATAAACAATTTTTTTTTTAGTTTCTTTAAACAAGAATATAGAAACGAATTATTTTGCAGATTTTTATAAACAAATACTAAATAAAACCCCTGCACAGATCATAATATAACATATATTGAAATACTAAACAATATTTTAAATATGATTTATTATGGTACATAAATCTATTATTTTATCTCTTAACATAAAGTTATATATATAACGAATAATACAAAACCCCTCTATCACATATGTATGATGAAATAATATAATAAATAAATACATATACTAATTTTAATGTTTAAACAAAATATGAAAAACAAAATATATTTAGTTGTAATCAAATAAAAATAGTTGTAAGTCGTAGTTTATAAATTTATTACTGATTTTAATCGTATAGTTTTTATATTTAGACATCTGGGTTAAATGAAAATATCTTAACATCTTGTTTTCGCCGCCTTCAAAATTAAGGCAATACACAAACAGAGACTCTAATAACCTTAATTTTGAAGTGTTATTTAGCCACCCAACAGCTAAAGGATGTTTTAAATATAAAACTATATTTAAAAAATAATTTTTAAGATTTATGTATATGTCCACATTTATTGCATAATTAAAACCAAACAGAGCTGATGATTTGAAGAAGTTTAAATTTATATTATTATTATTATCACATCTTATTTTTATTCAATTATTTTTCTATTATTATTACTATCTATATTTTTTAAAACAAATTTATTTTTTAATATGCTAATTATTCTTACATTAACAACAAAATAATTTAAATATGGAATTATTAATTTAAGTAGTAGTTGGTTTTTTCCGTAATTTTTTTTTTTAATATTAAAATTTATTTTTATTTAAGGAAGCGGATCCATCCAACAACGCCGCACCAGTACAGAAATGGCGCCCAACGTGGGGCCGTACAGTTGATCATTTTCGATAACCACGTTGCTAACACCAACGTGGGGCCCGAAACAATAGTCCATTTTTTTAAATTTATAATTTTGCCTAAATAGGAACTTAATAATTTATTCAATTTTTTAACATCTGTGCACCGGGAAAGTACAATTGTTCCTAATTCCTTTTTTTAGTATATGTGTACTAAAGTTCATACCTGTTTTCAATTTCTGGAATTTCAATTAAGTATATGTAAATCGCTATTTATATTGACCGAAATTGAAACTGGCTTTGACAATTTAGTTCACCCTACAACATTTAATTTATTTTTGTGATTTTTAATTTGCTTTGGTCAGTAAAAATTATTTGTGGAATACAGGAACTTCGTTCTAAATGAACCGGTCCCCTGTCCAAAATGATTTTTATGGTACCGGAATAGTAGCAAACTCTCGGAAAAAATATTAAAGTCTCAAATTTAAAATTTTTATTTTTTGATGGATGGTCCTACTTACTTACAGATTTTTTTTATACCCTATACCACTATGTGGTTTGGGTATAATGACTTTGTGCTGCTGTTTGTAACAACCAAAAATATTTGACCTAGACCCATCTTTAATTATACCGATCGAATCAGAATCACTTTCTGAGTTGATTTAACAATGTCCGTCCGTCCGTCCGTCCGTCCGTCCGTCCGTCCGTCTGTGTGTCCATGTAAAGCTTGTAATCAAACTGCAGGTCGCAAATATGAATATATTTTTATGAAATTTGGTACATAAGCTTTTATCGGCCATGGGATGAACGCTATTGAAATTGGTGAGAATCGGTCCATGTTCAGACCTAGCTCCCATACAAATTACCCATATGAAATCGACATAACTTGCCATAAGATCCAAATTGTCATATAGATGTTACTCAAATTGGGTTTGTATGCGTTCATTACATCCATTAATGAGTAGTCCAAAAATGATCCCTTTGACCCCATACAGAGCTGCTTCCCGATCTTCACTTAAATCTATTAAAAAACAAAAATATTGCACTGATTCTTCTCAAATTTTGTTTGTATATATTTTTGCAAAATACAAGAGACTTTACCAAACATGATCAGGATCGGTCCATTTTTGGACCTAGTCCCTATATAGATATAGCATCCGATATGAACTTTTTCATATCTGCAGGCAAAAAAATTAATAAAAATGCCACTCAAATTCGGTTTTTGCTTATTTTCTATGTCCAGTTAGTTGGGCCTATGAGATAGGGTTTCTAAACGCATGGTATAGGGTATCATATAGTCGGTCAAGACCGACTATAATTTTCTTTCTTGTTAATGATTGGTTTGGTTTGGATAACTACATTGGGTTGACAATTTATTGAAATTTTTTTTGAAAATATATTGAAAAGTATATTGAAAATTTTGTTTGAAATTTTTTTCTGAAATCTTTTTAAAATTTTTATAGTGAAAATTATATTTTGAAAACTATAGTGAAAAGCTATATTGAAAATTAAAATATTGAAAATTTATATTGAAATACTATATTGAATTATATTAAATTTATATTGAAAATTATATATTAAAAATTTACTAACAATTTATTGAATTATAACTCTATTGAAAAAGTATATTGAAATTTTTAGAATTTTTGACATTAAGAATGGTATTCTGAACTTTAATTTTGAAATTTTTTTATTAAATTTAAGAGAACTTAAATTGAAACTTTTGATAATTTTTTTTAAAGTTAAGTCTGCTTTGAAACTTAATTGATAATTTAATTCTTGAATAATTTTGCGTGGGTTCGATTAAAACTTAAACTTTTGATCAATTTTAACTAACTTTTTTAATCTTTGAACTCAAAATTTTCGTAAATTTAAATTAACGTAAATTATAAAATTTTTTTTTTGGAATTCATAAAATTCATTTGTGGGCCGTACCACCTTTGTTCACTTAGAACAAAAATTGTCATTGCTTAAATATTTCCCATTAACTTCTTTGAACTTTACCTAGCTCAGCCAAACTCAACCTTATAAACGCTCATTTTTTTTAAAGCCTATATTTGTTCTATGGGAACAACATTGAATTTCATTTATATTATTTAAATTGTGTAACATCTCATTATCTTTGCAATTATCTTTAGTCCAACTCTCATTCGTTCATACCTTTCATTCGTTATATTGTCCGAATATATATTCGTTTAAAATTTTTATATTTAGTCCGAAATTATGGCGGTACGACATAGTCCAGGAAGTTTAGCTTCGGCTTTGGCCGATAACGTTTGTTTGATATGCCAAGAAAGTTACGATCATACCAGCAACTTAGTTTCTACCAGATGTAGACACATTTTCCACCACGAGTGCCTTTTTAATTTCCTCAACATTTCGACTTGTTGTCCGCAATGCAATAAAACTGTCACTAAAAATAGTTTATTAAAATATTCCGTCCGAGTTAATAATGAAAGTTTACCAGTTAATACTGGAACGATTCCGAAAACCGCGGAAAGAATTTTATCCAGCAGAAAGGAAAGAAATGCAGAGTTTAATGCCAACCGAAATATTTCACCAGGTCAGACTAGTGGTGAAGGAAGAGATAGTTTAGAGGACCGCATTAGATCTAAAATTGAAACCAGCTTTCAAGGCGAGATCAATAAGCTTCACGCTGTGGTAGAAAGGTTATCTCAACAATTTACTAGCGTAAACATTAGCGCAACCAGAGAACCTGAATGGCCCAGAGAGATCTTTCCGAATGCGTCCGTCCCTCGTAATTTTTCAGCACCTTCCGTTCATCAGGTTCCCCATGAACCTACTTTTGTCCCTCCGCGTAATATTAGGCCTCCTTCAACTCACCCGTCTGTACCAGCAAGTCGTGAGAGAGCTTCTTTATCGTCTGTTGCTCTTAATAATAGCGGCAAAATTGCAAGTCTGATAAATAGTTGGAACTTAACTTTTAATGGAAACACCACCGGGTTACCAGTAGAAAAATTTATTTACATGGTAAACTCATTAACCCATGATAGTTTAGCAGGAGATTTTAGATTATTAGGCGACCATTGTCACATTTTGTTTACGTCCAAAGCTAAAGAATGGTATTGGCGATATCGCAGCACGGTCGATAGAATCGAATGGGAAGATTTGTGCAGGGCTCTTAAAAATCATTTTAGCGATCATTTATCTGACTTAGATATCAGAGAAATGATCAGAGACCGAAAACAAAATGCTAATGAAAGCTTTGACGACTTCCATCATGCCCTTCTACAGCTTTTCGATCGCCTCAGATATCCTCTAAATGAACATGAATTGACTGAAATTTTAAGGAGAAATTTAAGACCTCATTTGAGGAGAGAACTATGTTACCTCCAAATTGACAATGTCTCCCATTTACGCCATTTGGTTTTGCGACGAGAGGCACTGAGTTTCGAACTCGATAGAACGCATAAAACTTTTAGAAGACAAGTTAATGAAATTGACATTGAGGATGAATTTTTCGATGAAGACCCACCTGAAGAAGTTTGCGAGGTTCGAAAACCAAAAGAAGACCCGGCCCGAAGACAAAATAATATCTGCTGGAACTGCCGAAAGGAAGGCCACAGATATACGGACTGTCTCGAAGACAGAACCATATTTTGTTATGGATGTGGTACCGTAGGTGTCTACAGACCCCAATGTGAAAAGTGTCAGGGAAACTTCCAGGCGAGCGCCAGCAACAACACCAGCTTCCGCTCGAGAACCAAATAGATTCGTCTTTAGGCGAAAAACAATTTGAAAATATTGACAACCCCCCTGAAATTCTTAAAAATAGCTCTGACGGTAGCTCACAAACCGATTTCACTAATTTGACACATTTTACAATTTTGAAAAATGACAAGAAAAAGTCTAAACCAATTTTATTTCCACTCAGACCATATCATGAAAGAGTTAGATTATATGAATTAGCTAGGAAGCGAATTTTTTGCGAAACTATTAGCACCCCACCGAAATTTAACGCCCAAATTCATAAAGTAAAAAGAAATACTCTACGAATTAGAATTTTTTATAAAATGTTAAAATTAAACAAGTTTAAGGTTAAAAGTTGTATTGAATCTATTGAGAAGTCAAAATCTGACATAAGACCCTATATCCAAATCGACATCTTTGGAATGAAATTATTAGGCCTTTGAGATTCAGGCGCCTCTTTATCTTGCATAAGTGGTTCCGCTGCAAAAACTTTTCTTGGTAAAAATTTACCTTTTAAAAAATTTTCTAATTTTGTAGAAGCAGCTGGCGGTCAGCAATATAAAATTTTAGGTTTCGTAGAAACAAATGTCACCTACCGAAATATTACCAAATTAGTACGTTTTTATATAATACCAGATTTAACTCATGATGTGTACTTAGGTATCGATTTTTGGCACGCTTTTGGACTTATGTCTATGATTTTTGGGAACAGCCCATTAAAAATTGAAGAGCTTAATCAAGTTTGCGAAGAGAATATTCTAACCAACGAACAGCGAAATAGATTAGATCAAATTATAAAGATTTTTCCAGATTTTGACAAAGAAGGTTTAGGTAAGACCACCATTATTGAACATTCGATTGAAATAGAGCCAGGAGTCAAACCCATCAAGCAGAGGTATTTTTCTGTTTCTCCAGCCGTAGAAAAGAAAATACATGACGAAGTTGATCGCATGTTGGCGCTCGGAGTGATAGAAAAAGCCCCTCCTACTTGTTCTTGGAGCAGTCCTGTAGCTTGCGTCCAGAGAGAAGGAAAGTTTAGACTTTGTCTTGACTCTCGAAAATTAAATAGTGTAACTATTCGCGACGCTTACCCTCAACCTAAAATCAACGGAATTTTATCAAGATTACCTAAAGCTGAATTTATTTTATCTTTAGATTTAAAACATGCTTTTTGGCAAGTTAGTTTAGAAGAAAATTCTCGCGACAAGACAGCTTTTACTGTTCCCAATAGGCCCTTATATCGATTTAAAGTAATGCCTTTTGGTTTGACCAATGCACCACAGACCCTTTGCCGATTAATGGATGTTATTATTCCACCGCATCTTAAAAATCGAGTCTTCGTTTATTTAGACGATTTGCTCTTAGTAAGCGATGATTTCGAAGAACATATTTCTTTATTGCTCGAAGTAGCACAATTAATTCGCAAAGCCGGTCTGACGTTAAATATTGCAAAATGCAAATGGTGCATGAAGGAAGTCCGATATTTAGGTTATATAATTTGTTCTGGGTGTATAAAACCTGATCCCAGTAAAGTTTCCGCCATTAAAGGGTTAACTGAACCAAAATCAGCTAAAGAGGTTCGCCAATTTTTAGGTCTTGTAGGTTGGTACAGACGATTTCTAGAAAATTTTGCTTCGTTAACTAGTCCGTTAACTGACCTCACGAAAAAATGTAAAACTGTTGTCTGGAACCCTGAAGCGCAAAAGTCATTTAATTTGATTAAAGAAAAACTGACATCCGCTCCGTTATTAATAACACCAAATTTCGAAAGACCGTTCATAATTTCTTGCGATGCATGCAAAACTGGAGTTGGTGGAGTTCTGGCTCAAGAAGATGACAATGGTGTCGAAAGGCCCATTGCATTTTTCTCGCATAAATTAAATAGAGCCCAACAGAACTATTCTATCACCGAACTCGAATGCCTTGCTGCTGTTTTAAGCATAGAAAAATTTAGAGAATACGTAGAAGGTCACGAGTTTTGTGTAATAACGGACCACGCTTCACTAAAATGGTTAATGCGTCAACCAGACCTAAATGGCCGGCTAGCTCGTTGGTCCATAAAGCTCCAAGGTTTTAATTTTTCTATTTTTCACCGTAAGGGAAGTGAACATATTGTTCCCGATGCATTATCGAGGTTACCGTCCGAAAATGAAAACCCCTTGAACTTTACAAACATTGACAGCTTAGATACGATAGAACCAGAGATAGATTTATCTTCTCCATATTTTTCATCAGGACAATATATTAAATTGATCGCTGATATCGAAAACAATCATAATCGTTTGCCCGATTTAAAGGTCGTAGATGGTTTCATCTACAAACGCGTAGAGTTTTCACGCGATGAATTTTCAGAGGCTCGATCATGGAAGTTGTGGGTTCCACAGGAACTTACCTCTTGTGTGATCGAACGCGCTCATAATCCACCCATGTTTGCACATGGAGGTGTGGGAAAAACCCTCGAACGATTGAGGCGAAATTTTTATTGGCCCAATATGGCTACTCAGATTAGATCCTTTGTATTAAGTTACGACATTTGCAAACAAAGCAAAGCGCCAAATTTTATTTTAAAACCACCTATGGGTGTTCAAGCCAAATCGGCTAGACCTTTTCAAAGGTTATATTTAGATTTTATTGGACCTTATCCACGGTCAAAAGCTGGCAATGTAGCAATTTTTTTGGTATTAGACCATTTCACCAAATATCCCCTATTTAAAGCCTTACGTAAAATGTCAACCAATTCGGTAATAGATTTTCTTGAAAAAAATGTCTTTCATTTATTCGGCGTGCCTGAAGTCGTTATTACAGACAACGGTTCTCAATTTAGATCGTCACTTTTTGAAAGCTTTTTAACTAAATACGGCGTACAACATATTTTCACCGCCGTTTATTCACCCCAATCTAACAATTCTGAACGTGTCAACCGATCCATTATAGCTGGAATACGATCATATCTAGGAAAAGACCAGCGTATGTGGGATATGAATTTAAGCCAAATAGGCGTAGCCTTGAGAAGTTCGTATCATAGCTCTGTAGGCTTTTCCCCTTACTATGTTCTTTTTGGACAACAAATGTTCACTCACTGTCAATCCTATGAGGTTTCAAAAAATTTAGATATGTTAGAAGAGTTAGATGTGGTGAAAAATACGGACAAATTACATTTTATTAGGCAGAAGGTTCGCGAAAATTTAGAAAAAGCTTACGAAGTGAACCAAAGAACCTATGACTTGAGAACTAGGGCGATAAATTTTTCAGAAGGTGAAGTTGTTTACCGACGAAATTTTTCGCAGAGCAATAAAGCTGCTGCATATAATTCTAAACTTGCCCCTAAATTTTTGAAGGCCAAAATTTTAAAGAAAATTGGTTATTGTAATTATAAATTGGTGGATTTAGCCGGAAAAGACCTTGGCATGTATCACGCGAAAGGTTTGCAAAAAGCCAATGCGTAAATACCCTACATATCCGTTTTCAGTTGATTTTTCCTTTCATGGAAATCAAAACCATCTGTTTTGTGACGGTGATCTGTTTTGCGCTTTACTGTAACAAAAGAATTTCTGTTACAAGCAAAATAAGAAAGCAGAAAAAAAAAATATAACCTTGATCTTGAAATTATTTTCAAGTTCACCTTATATGGTAACATATTAATGGAAAATTTTTTTTGTTCTATTTTTGCAAACTGATTAATGGAGCGATTTGTTTGTCTCTTCGTTGTTTATATGAATTCATGATTGTTCATGTATGTATGGGTCAACTACAGCTTGCAATCCTTCTCGTTCACCCACTTGGTTTTCAGCTATTGGTATTAGCTTGCCCCTTCATTCACTAAATAATCTCACTTACTCTCTCTCCTTTTAATATGAGTTGGTATTTTTTTTACGAAAAGAGTGAGATTATGAACGAGTGTATGTATATCTATGTGTATTAGGGATAAAGAGATAAAAAATTACATAATGACATACATAGGCTATTCTATGAGTGGGTGAGCGTAGGTAATACAAAAAAAAACAGGTTTATTTTTTTGGTTGTGCTAGAGAAAAAAAAGGCTTGTATAATTGGTGTTATGAAGATGACGCCAGAATTTAAAATTCATTGTAGTTTTGGTGTCGAAAGGAGCGGTCACAAAAAAAAAATTTTAAAAGGCAACAGTTTCATTTTAATTGACATCGGTCGAACTAGGAAATATTGTACTGGCTGTACTTATAATAAAAAAAAAAAAAAATTTACAAAGAATAATTTCCTAAAATTATAATAAAACGTTTAATAATAAATCTATACATAATAATATACATACATTCTATTTACGTTGATATATTTCGTGTGTATTAAAAAAAAAAAAGTGTTTTTATATTAAAATTTGACATTTAATATTTGGAGACAACAATTACTCCAAATAAGACAACAATCTTAACAGGGGCAGGGAAGACCCTCATCATATCTTGCTTCCTCTTCTTTAACTACGAGGCAACTCTCCGAAATTTTGCGATCCTCATTTGATGCAACAGCAGGCCTGCAGCGGACACCGCAACAACAAAAGTCAACCAGAAGAAAAAAATACAACGGCTACCTAAGGAGTCAGCAGCAAGAGGCGGTACCTACGTATTATTCTTTTTTTTTTTGAATTATAAAATTTTGCTAAATTAAAAAGTCTTCTAAATGTAAAATTAAATAAAATTTATTTTCTAAATAGAAATTAATTAGAATTTTCTAAAGATTATTAGAAATTGTTATAGATAGAAATTAAAATTGTTCTAAGATAATTATAAATATTACTAAATAGAAATTTAAATTTTCCTAAGGATAATTATAAAATTTCCTAAACAATTAAAATTTCGTTAAATCAAACCTAAAATTATATACTTTTCCTAAAATTAAAATTTGGCTTAAATTTAATAAAATTTTTTTTTCTAATAGTTAAATATTGTTAAAAATTAAAAATTATGGTAAATTTAAATTGTGCTAAAATTAAAATTTTTCTACTATTAAAAATTTTCCTAAATTTAAAAATTTCCCTAAAAGTAAAATTTCCCTAAAATTAAAATTTTGCTAAGCGTAAAATTTTGCTAAAAATAAAAATTGGCAAAAAAAAAAAAAAAATTAAATGTTACGAAAAAGAATTTAAAATTATAACCTTAAAAAAATGGAGGTTAAATAAATTTTTGTTAAAACCAATGTAGAAAACCAAACCAAACTAATCTTATCATTGAAGTGGGTTACCTCCAAGTAAGATGGAGTCGAGGTAACATGGTTGGGAGGGCATAAGGGGCATAACATCCAGTCCCCAATCCCAAGGTAAGTATGGCCATCCATCCATTTAGCGTCCGTTTGTTTTGACAGTTGTTTTTTTTTTAAATCGCACGTGAAAATCTGTAGTGCGGTTTCCCTGGGCCTGAGCAAGACCCCACCCATCCGGCGAGCTAGGCCCCTACGCCAGCACGTGCGACCAGCAAAGGCTCAGGGAAACGGAAGCGGATCTTCCACCAATGCCGCACCATTACAATGAACTCGGTAACTCTATTTTATAAAGGAATTTAAGCAGAAATACCGTTTTAATAAGGAAACAGTAAGAAAAGTTGTAAATTTAGTGAAAACGGATATTTCTGTAGAACGTAGAGGATGCGGAACATCGCCAGAGCTTCAGGTTCTAGTAGCTTTACGTTGTTGGGTACGAAGAGAAGTATGTTGTATAATCTGTGATAGTAATGTTAACAAATACATAATCGGACTTCTAGTTTCAGGATGATGCTGGAGACCTTCAAGGTCTTGCACAACCAACGGTGAGCAGGATTTGTGCTAAAGTTGCTCGTGCCATTGCTAAGCATGGAGAAGAATATATTAAAATGCCTGCATCTCTCGAGGAAGAGGTGAAAATTGCAAAACAATTTAAGGCAATCAGGAACTTCCCTGGAATTATTGGCGCTATAGATGGAACCCACATTAAAATTAAAAAAACTGGAGGTGACCTAGCACAATATTACATAAATAGGAAGGGATTTTATTCGATGAATGTACAGGTAATAACAAGTTGAATCTATCAATTCAGATTTTATTTGTTTATTATGTAGGTGGTTTGCGACGCTCAACTTCGAATTTTAGATAAGGTGGCAAGATGGAGGGGCAGTACCCATGATTGCCGAATTTTCAATGAGTCCAAAATAAAAGAGAGATTTGAAAATAATGCATTTAGAGGCCGTCTAATTGGTGACTCAGGCTACAAACTAACGCCATACTTATTCACTCCATTACAACGACCTCAAAATGAAAAGGAAGTAAAATATAACATTGCTCACATTGCAACACGAAATCCTGTGGAGCGATGTTTTGGAGTGTGGAGCAACGATTTCGATGTTTGCTGGATGGAATGACCGTTACTTTTTCTAACGTAAAAGTAGTCATTGTAGCTTTAGCTGTTCTACATAACATCGCCATAGAAGAGAATGATACTACTCCAGGTAAGTCTAATATAACTTTTTCCTTAAAACCCTTTTTAATATATAAATAAAAACTTATATTTTAGACGACTATGAATACAACTCAGATGAAGAGGTGCTTCTTGAAATGTCAGAGGATGATTCACGCGACCAAGCAACAACAAGAAGGGAAAGTGTTATCCTGAGAAATTTTATACAAAAATATTTTTAATCATATTTCATATGCGAAATTTAATTTAATTCATTTATTTTACTGTAATTTAATTTTTACATCTCATTTAATTTAATTTAATTCATTTATTTAACTTAAAAATAATTATATTAATGCATTCACAGATTTTTTAAATTTAATTGAATTGAATTCATTTAAATAAAATAACTTAAAAATAATATATTTCTTTTTATTCCTTTGGTTTTTCTTGAGTTAAAACTAATTTTTTTCAATATCTGTAAAGAATGTCGATTTAAAAAATAGTAACCATAACATACATTAGAGCTTATTGAAAAATATACAATAAAACTCGGCTATAAGAAAGTCAAAAGGGAACGCGGGTGTAAACATAGGATGTTATATTATATATCACCCTCTTCACCCTCTTCCTGATAAGCTCCTTCAGCAGCATCTATAAAAAATTGAGGACAAGAGATCTAGAAACACGACTTAATAATTATTTGTAGTACAGTACCTTATCAACTTCGTTCCAATTTTCGGAACGCTGGCGCTTGGAAACCTCTTTTTTGTCCATATCAAACAAGGAATATATTTTTAATTTGTAATAACAGAACAAAAAAAATAGTGACGTGTAAATAATCAAAACCAATTATTTGAATACTTTTTTAATCTGCAATAAAATCACCACATAAATTACATATCTATGTACCTATCATTTTGTTTTGAATGTTTTTCTTTAATTAATAGACAAGTTTATCGTTAATTTTTTTTCTATAAAAACCATATTTTTCTCAAACACAGCAAACAAAAATTATAGATACGAGTACCGTATGAATTAATAACCATGATTTTGCATCATTACAACTCAAGTGACAAATAAAAAATGTAGTGTTGCCATCGTAGAGTTTAATAAAACGTTAAAACGTTTATTACTTAAAATACTGATTATGAATACGAATTTTTAACAAACCTTTTTTAGGCTTAAAATGTGTTTTAACTAATTTGTATTTGAAACCTGTTTTAAGATTTTTTTATGAATACGGCTGAATATATGTATATTATTTGTATTATTTAATATGTGTATGTATGGATATGTAAATATTATACACAAAAAATACAACATCAAACGTTATTTTTGTGTTTTTCTCTTTAAATAAATTAATACATAATTTTTTTTTGCTAAATTTACATTGTTTTTATACCCTCCACTCCAGTGTGCAGAGGGTATATATATGTTTGTCATTCCGTTTGTAATAATTAGAAAAAAAATTTTGGACCCCATAAAGTATATATATTTGTGATCCTTATAACAACCGGAGTTGATATAGCGATGTCCGTCTGTCCGTCTGTCCGTCTGTGGAAATCACGATGACGGCATCAATCGGGCAGCTAGTGTGCTCGTTGATAAAAAATGATTCATTAACATCCTGAGAAGTTTGCTATTTGAAATCGTCCAAATCGGTCAATTAGGGCCCGAGATTTGAATAAAGAACTAAAAAATATAATTTTCTATGGTGTTCTTGTCACGATCACGCCCTCAATAGGATAGCTAAGGCGATCATTTTTAGTGAGAATGATTCACCAAATTCATGGAAAGTTTTCTATTTCAAAAATCTTTAAAATCGGTGGAACAGGTCCAGGGAAATCTCTGAAAAACTAAAAAAAATTAAAAATATGATGTTTCTATAGTGTTCTTGTTGTTATTCTATATGTTGTATTGTTGTCATAGCTGGACTTGTTGTTTTTGTGGTCGTTGTGGTAATAATATAATAAAAACTAACCCTTTGTACATTTTTTTATCAACTCTGGTAGAAAAATTTAAAAGTTTCCATTGTTTTGGTATCACTAAAAAAATTTACTAGATCATTTCTGTCATTGCCGCGAGCCTGCCTGCAAAGTTTCAGATCGGGAAAGGGGTTAAAATCGACCCAAAATTTTTTCGACAAACAGACACTACGAGTTAATATAAAGGGAGTAAAAATTCACCAGCATCTAAAGCAAATAATGCTAAAATATGTACCTAGTTAATAAAAAAAAAACAATGTAAATTTAGCAAAAAAAAATTTTATATATTAATTTATTTAAGGAGAAAAACACAAAAATAACGTTTGATGTCGTATTTTGTGTGTGTAATATTTACATACACATACGTACACATATTAAATAATACAAATAATATACATATATTCTATATATGTATATCCATAATAACTGCATGTTAGAAATAAAGCGGTATATTATTTTATTTACATAAATTTCTGCAATATTTTCTTGAGGGGAAAATACATTTCTTTTGCATTAACAGAGTGTCACTTCATTTTGCTCAGCGTGACTATGCCACACTAGATGGCGCCACAATTTTTGTTCTAATGCAGGCCATAGACGTTACGACGGTTGGTACAACTTGGTTAGTAATCAAGTTGGGTGTTTTGCACACAAACGATACATCCTCATTGTACAACTTTATTTTGAAAAAAGTCATGTTGAGTTAACATGGTATCGCATATGTGCGCCTGAATCACGTTTGCCGACGGCAAATAAAACTCAGGCACAATGTTTTTTTTAAATTGTGTTTTTATTTTTAAAAAATATAAATTATATTTTAAAATTAATTTTCTTAAAATATCCTTTAAAAAGTTATGTCTTTTTCAAAAGTTTTTGTTTTATGTTTAAGAATTAAATTTAAAAATCTGCATTAGAACACAAAGATATTTATAAATAATTAATTGAATCGATATTTTTGTTCGAAGTAAATATCAGAGATGATAGTTAAATCATTAAAGATTAATAAAAATATTAAATATTACAAGACATAAACACATAAATAATAAAATCATTTAGAGCCGCTATTACTTATATGAAAAATACAAGTCTAAATAGTTGATTTAAATTTTTTTTAATGATACCGGCAATCAATGATATGACGACCACTACGTACATAAACATAAAATAGAATGAAGTTGCATGAAATGCCCACAAACGTTGCGATCGAGTTGGACAACTTGCCAGAAAATCAAAACTTTTTTATTTTTCGTGCAACCAAGACACAACTTAATACAACGACCCCACAAACGTTGCAATCTCGTGCTCAACCTATTCAAGTTGTAAAAACCGTCGCAACGTCTATGACCTGCATAATAAGCTTTGCAATACATAGGTATTTCTATTTTAACATGAATGTCAATATTTTCAAATAGATATTATACATAACAATGTTAAGAGTATACACGGGGCTGGTCTTTTATTTCATACGTATTTAAATTATTCTTTTACAAATATGAACATAAGTTTGGCATATTAACTTTTTGTTGTCTTTACAAAATAGAGTTACCGAGTTATCAAAGAGTTTTTTGTTTTCAAAAAAGTTCTACATAACTAGTTATATAGAATTATTATTCTGCTTTACCTACAAAATATCTGATTGCGATTACATCTAATTTTTAAAAATTATTTATAATTACTAAAGCAGTATTATTCACATAAATACAAAATTGCACTTTTTAAATTTTCCATTCAAATTTTAGAAAATATCAATTGTAAAAGCTGGAATTAAAATTTCCAATTATAAATTATAAAATATTAATTGAACTTCAGAAAATCATATCAAAACGTCGGAAATAATAATTTTAAATTTATAAGACATCAATTGCATCAAATTGCAAAAAAAAAACCCAAATATGTTTACATTTAAAAAATGTTTACATTAAAAAAATATTGGCATTCAGGAGAAATTAATAGCTTTTCAGTAACTTCTTTTAACGATAGTCGAATCGTTAAAAAAAAGCAAAATTATCAGTAAAATTTTTAAACGATATTCGCTATTGTTAAAATCAGCTGTTGTTGTTATCTAAACGACAACCATTTTTGTGTTGTTTATTCAATCGATAAAAACTTAAATTTTTAGGTTGAAATGTCGTCATACATAAATAAAAATCATAAAATAGTGAAAATATTTGGGTTCTATTAAAAAACTTTTTTATATAAATAAAAAAATTAAATAGCATATTCAATTCATTATTTCATTTTCAAATAAATAAACAGAAATATTAGTAAAAAAAAAATAGAGATATTAAACATAAACATAAAATCATCCTGTCAAACACGAAGTAATTTGTTTTTTCTATTCTTCTTTGTTTTTTTCGCTTATTTTGACAGAGGTGCCACTCGTTTACAATTTAAATAAATAGAAAAATAGATTTGTCGACTGTCGTTAAGATGTATGTACTTAGTGAGTCACTTAATCCTTAAGGTGCTATTACATGATGTGTTTTTTACATATGTACTGTCAAATTTTCCCACAACACAAGTTGTACACATCGTGTGATACATATGAAACATTGTTTATGTACAATACATGAGGAAAGTCACATGTACATTTTTCAATTAGAACAGGTTCTATTTTTGCATGACAAACATATGAAAATACAACACTGCTTGTGGCGAAAGAAAAACAGAGTAAATTATAAAGATTAATATTGAAAGAAAAATAAATTGCTTAATATTAATTAACTATTAATAAATATATAATTTTTTTTTAACAATTTTTGTATATTCACATATTAAATCAGCTGTTGTTTACATTTAGAGGTTATGTCATACGGAAATACATATGCACGTGTGATAGCAAAACTTATGACTCGTATGTAAAAGACAATTTTCACAGACGTGAGGAATTTCATATGGATAAAAAAAGTGACAGTACATATGTAAAAAACACATCGAGTAATAGCACCTTTAGTGCAAACAACAATAGCTGTCGATATATTTTGCCATTGTCGGATCGTTGAAATTTACAGAATCGGACTACAGAAAACATTAATTTAAATTCAATGAATTTTATAAAACCTCAAATGATATTTAAGAATTGCGAACATAAAAATTGTTACATATATAATCGCAATTTGATGAGAATGCTATTTATTTATATATAAATTTTCACAATTTTTTTTGGAGGAATATTTGAAATTCTTCAGAAAATAAAGATAACAAATTATTTTATTTAAAATTTTTGCGATATTTGGTTTTTTGCGTTTGGCATCCCTAACTTAATTATTTATTATTATAAATTTATTATCTATGTTTTCCAAATATGGCAATATTTTTTTGAAAAAAGTTGAGAGAGCTTTTTTCGGTTATTATTTTGTTGGCACAGCCGAATTTAACACTCTTACTTGTTTTTTATTAACAACTAGGTATTTTAGCATTACTTGCTTTAAATGTTGGTGAATTTTTACTCCCTTTATATTAACTCGTAGTGTCTGCTTGTCGAACAAATTTTGGATCGATTTTAACCACTTTCCCGTGACCCAATCGATCTGTAATTGTGCAGGCAGGCTCGTGGCAATGACAGAAATGACCTAACAAATTTTTTTAGTAATGCCAATACAATGGAAACTTTTAAATTTTTCTACCAGAGTTGATAAAAAATGTACAAAGGGTTTGTCTTTATTATATTATTACCACAACGACCACAAAAACAACAACCAGCTATGACAGCAATGCAAAATTTAGAATAACAACAAGAACAATATAGAAACATCATGTTTTCCATTTTTTTTTAATTTTTCAGAGATTTCCCTGGACCTGTTAAACCGCTTTTAATGATTTTAGAAATAGAAATCTGCCCATGAATTTGGTGAATCATTCTCACTAAAAATGATCACCCTAGCTGTCCTGTTGAGGGCGTGATCGTGACAAAACAACATAGAAAATTATATTTTTTCAAGACTTTTTTAGTTCTTCATTCAAATCTCGGGCCCTAATCGACCGATTTGGATGATTTTAAATAGCAAACTTGCCAGGATGTTAGTGAATCATTTTTTATGCCAACGCACTCCCTAGCTGTCTGATTGATGCCGTCATCGTGATTTCCACAGACGGACAGACGGACATCGCTATATCAACTCCGGTTGTTATAAGGATCACAAATATATATATTTTATGGGGTTCAAAATTTTTTTTCTAATTGTTACAAACGGAATGACAAACTTATATATACCCTCTGCACACTTGAGTGGAGGGTATAAAAAATTTATGTATTAATTTATTTAAACAAAAACACAACAATAACTTTTGATGTTGCATTTTTTGTGTGTAATATTTACATATACATACATATGTATATTAAATAAAAATATATATATAAATAAATATCAATATTCTGGGATTTTTATAACACGGTGTCTCGTCTAGCTGTAATTCATGGCAATGTTCAAGTCAGAGAAATATAATAACGCCAAAACGCGAAGTGGGCAAATTATGTCTAGACATTTCATTTCCGAAATGTCTTTGAACTGTAAACACTTAAATTTGTGTCCAATTTCTTTCCACGCTTTTCTTTTTAAATCCGTTTTTTATAGTTTTCACTTTTGTAGTTCCATAAACACTCATATTCGCGATACATATTAATGAAATTATTAATTTGGCTTTTATTTGATTTAAGTTGGGCCATTTTAAAATACTTAAACATCAAAATCGAATGAAACTTCAAATTAATGGCAGGGCTTATGGCAGAATTTCTGTCATGGCAAAAAGGCGGATTTTAAAGTCGTGACATGAACATTAGCGGTCTCCACTAGCCATTGACTTGTTCATTGCCATGAATTGTAGCTAGTCGAGACACCATGTAACATCGCAAGTTTTGCAATTATCAAAATACTCTAAATAATATACATATAATATAATATACATATAATATAATATACATATACATGAGAAGCATTTAGAACATTGCTGAACGTAACCGGAACGTCCAACGCTTTTCATGTAACTAAAAACAGCTGACAGGTTACGTTATTGTTACGTATGGTTAACTAAGCCTTAAGTTAGTTCTATCATTATTGCTTGCTGCCACTAATGATGAATAATGTTACCCTGCTAAAAATGTAATGCAAATTTACTGGATTACAGTAAAATTGCAATTAATGTTTTAAATTGTTAAATGCATTATTATGATTTATTTCTTGAAATTCGCATATAAAAAGGGAAGTTTGTTAATTATAGGGCATAAATATTATTAAAATAATACTAATGATAATAAATGTTAACTGTTTCCCCAAAAATGTCCATATATGATGAACTCGGTAACTCTATTTTGTAAACACAACAAGAAGTTCTTATGCCAAACTTAGGGTCATATTTGTAAAAGAATTATGGAAAAATGTATGGATTTCGTTTATTATTAAAAAAGTAATATTTATTTATTAGCTAAAAAAAGTAATATAAAATCATTGATGTTGATTTTGTAGTATTTTGCTGTTGTATTTTTTGTATGTAATATTTACATATACATACATTAGGGCGAGTCGATTTAAAAATCGCCCATTGTTCAGTGAAAATCGTATTCTAGGGATCAAAATAAGAAACTTTGCCGAAGGAACCATACCTCTAAAACGAATTCTGATGTCCCAATTTTTGACCTGTCTGTCTGTCTGTCTCACTTTGACCCATTTAGAGTGCCCCAATCGAGTCCAAATGTATGATTAACCCCCCTAACTTTGGAGGGCCGACTCACCTATGCCAGTGGTACACCCCTGGAACTCCCCTGTGGGGTATGTATGTCATACATACATATATTAAATAACTTGCTGTTTTTACCCGGTCTTACCCCGGAATCAAAAGGCATTTGATTCGAAAAATTGTTCACTATGCTTACCAGGCGCTGAGTACTTAGTCCCCAATGAACAAATGCCCCAATAAAATGAACTTTCACCCCAAAAATTTGTAAGGCCAGTAAATTAAAAGTTTTTTATAAGATGCTGCAGCAAAAATGCTTCAAAAATAAGCTGCGAAACCGCTTTAATTTTTTTTTAAGTTTATTTATAAACATCAAATATATCGGATTCGTTTGCAAATTAAACGAATCAGAACTTTTAAAAATTGAATTACTTCATTCAATAAGTGATAATCATTGAGCAGAGAAGTCAAATTCAAAGAAGTTTCAAAAATGAAAAACTTATGCGACGTTTAAAATTGTGCCGCAAGGTTGTTTTAAGCAACTGCTTATAGTATATGTATTGTAATTATTGCACAAACGTAGATACAATTAATCATAAGACTTTTCACTGAGCTGTGTTCCGCGAGCGCGTTTGGCCTGTGCTGCCGCGCAGTTGTCGTCAACTTATTTTAATCGCCAAAATATATTTTTCAGATAATTCCGATATTTTAGCTGAGCTGTGTTCCCAGAGCGCGTCGCGTCCGCGTGTTTGGCAGCTACACCCGTGCTGCCGCGTAGTTGTCGTCAACTTATTTTAATCGCGAAAATATATTTTTCGCATCATTGCGATATTTTAACTGAGCTGTATTCGCGAGCGCGTCGCGTCCGCGTCCGAGCGCCGCACCTCGCGTTTGGCGACTACACCCGTGCTGGCGCGCAGTTCTCGTTAAACTTATTTTTTATATGAAAAGTTGGCGTAAAAGTAGGAGTGGTCGGTAAAAATCATATGGCGGCCTTCCCTGGAATATGTACTAAATTTCGGAGAAAGCCGTTGAAGGATAAAAATTACTATAACGAACAAATATACCAAAAAACAAAAAAATGAATTTTATAAAAATGTGGGCGTAAAGATAATCGTAGCAAGAAAGATTATAATGCGACCTTCGCTGGAGTAGAGAGATGACGTTTTCCAAATTTCAAAAAAACCCATTGAAAAATAAAAGTTTGTATAGCAATCAAACAAAGAAACAAATAAAAGGAAAAAAATAAATTTTATGTACATAGAAGTGGGCGCAAAGTAGGCTTGGCCTGTAAGAAGCATATGGTGACCTTCCCTGGAGCATAGAGATCGTGTGTACCAAATTTCAGAGACATCCCTTGAAAAATAAAGATTTCTATAGTGACCAAATATATCAAAAAACAGAAAATGTTTTTTGTATAAAAAGTGGGCGTAAAAGTACGCGTGGCCGGCAAGAATCATATGGCGACCTTTCCTGGGGTACAGATATCGTGCGTAGCAAATTTCAGAGAAATCCGTTAAAAAAATTGTGTAGCGAACAAATGTACCAAAAAACAGAATATGAATTGTATACAAAAAGTGGGCGTGTCCAGTACGAAGCATACGGCGACCTTTCCTGGAGTATAGAGATCGTGTGTACCAAATTTCAGAGAAATCCGTTGAAAAATAAAAATTTGTATAGCGAACAAATATACAAAAAAACAGCAATCGAATTGTATACAAAAAGTGGGCGTAAAAATGGGCGTGGCCAGTACCAAGCATATGGTGACCTTTCCTGGAGTACAGATATCGGGTGTACCAAATTTCAGAGAAATCCGTTGAAAAATAAAAATTTGTATAGCGAACAAATATACCAAAAAATAGAAAACGAATTTTATACAAAAAGTGGGCGTAAAAGTAGGCGTGGGCGGCAAGAATCATATGGCGACCTTTCCTGGGGTACAGATATTGTGTGTACCAAATTTCAGAGAAATCCGTTGAAAAATAAAAATTTTTATAGCGGTTAAACAAACAAACAGAAAATGAATTTTATAAATATAGATAAAATAATCTTAAATATATTTACGCTGATCCCTGACTCACTGACTGACTGACTGATTCTGTAACGCTGAAATAATACACACACATAGCACTCTCTACAAAGCTATGGGAAATACACAAACAAAATTTAATCTTTCTCATTTTATACAAACGCACACACAATTTTCTCTCTTCTTTGTTACCGACCAGTGCTGCTAATAAAATCTTCTGAAAATCTACAATTTTGGAAACTAAATCGCCAAAATTGTCATTTTTAAAACAAGAAATTGTCAAGAAAATTTTACCGCTTATAAAACTCGAAAAAATATTACAAAAGGAAGCAGTGAAATTTATTTATATCATTCATATTACGAATATTATTACAGCATTGGTTATTTCTATATAAAAATGTGGTAGTGGTGAAATTTCAACGAAAAAAATTTAACACAGCAATCAACTAAATAATTTTATTGACATGTATCTGTAGCTGAAACATATAATATAGGTTTAAAGTATAGCCGTAATTAAAACTTAAATCTTAAATGGAGATGCTATTCAAGGTGTTTCCGTTTCGAAACGACTTGACCCGAATTTAAATCTATACATATTTTGTAATTTACATTTACACTGAACTAAAACTATCATTTTCGATTAACAAGCCATTAATTGTTAACCTTTGAAATCCTATTTATATACTACTGAAAATTTAAAATCTTCAATTATCATTTTAACAAATTCAACAAATCATTTTAACAAATTGAAAAATCTATCAAAAAATCGTTCTATCAAAATAAAATATTTTTTTAAAATCATTTAAAATGAAAAACTCCTTATGTATAGAAGCAGAAAGTACAAAGAAAAGGTTTTACGAAAATATACATAGAAGGACCTTTTACAAAACTTCATTTGAAAATCGAAGTTTTTGTTTTGTATTAAAATTAAATGAAAATAAAATTATATTAAATTGAAATTAATTTTTTTTAAATATATAATATTTAGGAAAATTCTGAAATGGAAACAAAATTTGTTTGTTAAAGTCAAAAGTTTGATATAACCACTGTTCGCTATAAGAGAAGCAATTTGTATGAAAAATGTGATTAAAACTCTTGGGACCGAAGAAATTCTTTGCTATAAACAAAAATTTATTGCAACCAGGGTTCGTTATAAGCGAACTCCATTGTATTAAATTTTAATAATTTTGGGAATCTCCAATCTCCTCACTTTACCCGGCCTTCCCATGTTCAAGTCAAATCGATCACACATCCAATAGTCAAAAAATTGTTAAGCAACTGTCCCATTGAAAAATTGAAAGAGAGAATTGAAACGTATGATTGTTTAGAGTAAAAAAGTGTGAGTACATTACAACCTGAAAGCCAAAAATATAACGTGTGAAGGCCGGGTAATATCTTAAATATATTTACGCTGATCCCTGACTCACTGACTGACTGACTGATTCTGTAACGCTGACCAAAATGATACGGTTCTAATTCCTAGGATTGATCTCGCCCCAACCGACACCACATTACCTTTCATATTAAAACGCCGCCAGTTTCCAGTAATTCCTGCATACGCAATTACCATAAACAAGGCTCAAGGCCAGTCATTTGATTACGTTGGCATTAATTTGGAGACCGCGGTATTTTCACACGGCCAACTGTATGTGGCTTTGTCACGATCAAAAGTTGCAAGCCAAGTTAAGATACGTATTCAATCGAACCCACAGCATGGAAAACTATTAAATGACCAACGATATTTCTCACGAAATATAGTTTTTCAAAAGATTCTAAATTGAAAAACTTTTTTGCCAAATATTTCGTAACTGTTTTGATACTTATGTACATATGTAACAATATAATATTCAATTTACTACTATATTAAAAGAAATATAATTTATTATAAATTTTTCGTGTATTTAAATTTAAACTGTTTTATTCATAATTTTTAAACGGGCACCTAGACGCCACACAATCAACTAGTATACATATATTCTATATATGTACATATATCCATAATAACCGCATGTTAGAAATAAATTGGTATATTATTTTATTTATATAAAATTCTGCAATATTTTGTTTTAGAGAAAATACATTCCTTTTGCATTAACGAACAGAGTGTCACTTCATTTTGCGCAGTGTGACTATGCCACAGTAGATGGCGCCACAATTTTTGTTCTAATTAGCTTTGCAATAGTTATTTCTATTTTAACATGAAAGTCAACATTTTCAATTAGATATCCAACACAATAATGTTAAAAGTATATACAGAGCTGAGTAAAGACGAAGCAATGAGTTTTTTGCTTTAAAACCAGTTCTACATAGTTATATAAAATTATTATTCTGCTTTACCTACAAAATATCTGATTGCGATTACATATAATTTTTAAAAATTGTTTATAATTACTAAAACGTTATTATACACATAAATTGCACCTTTTAAATTTTCCATTCAAATTTAAGAAAATATCAATTCTAAAAACTGGAATTCAGATTTCCAATTATATATTAGAAAATATTAATTGAATTTCAGAAAATCATATTAAAACATCGGATATAAAAACTTGAAATTTAGAAGACATCAACTGAATTTTTAAAATATAAATTTTATTCTTTAAACACAAATTGAAATTCAGGAAACACCAAATATGTTTACTTTTAAAAAATCAACTGAAATTGAAAAAAATATTGCGATTCAGGAGACATTAATAACATTTCAGGATAAGAAAACATTAGTTTAAATTCAATTAAGTTTAGAAAACCTCAAATAATATTTAAGAATTGCGAACATAAAAATTGTTAGATAAATAAAGCGCCATTTGATGAGAATGTATTTATATATTATTTTTCACAATTTTTGTGGATGAAAATTTGAAGTTTTTCAGAAAATAAAGAGAACAAATTATTTTATTTAAAATTTTTGGGACATCTGTTTTTTGCGTTTGGCATCCCCAATTTGAACCAGTGTTCAAGATGACTTCAAAATTTGATTTCATGGTAGACAAAGCAAAACCCAAGAAATTTAAATTCGATAATAATTCCCAGGTAGTAGTATTTGGAGTCAATAAATGAAAATATATTTTATTAACATAATTTAATTCAAAATCAAAGGTTGGCATCACTGGGTTAGATTCTGTATTGTAAATTAATAGTAAAAACTCCCTTTTAATATGTAAAAAATTTTATTTCCCAAATATGGCAATATATTAAAAAAAAAATTGAGAGAGCTTGTTCGCAATGAAGGTTAGTGCGAGCTATTTAATTTGGAATAACTTTAAATTAAACGAGACGTTATGTCATATAACCGGAAACGCATGCATATAGGTATATAACCTAAATGCATGCCGATCAGTAACCACGATGACCAAAAAGCAAACACCGAAACGTGTTTTCTTTTATCCGAAATAATAGAAAAGACGAAAGCGATCTTTCTTCGTTGGAGCGCGAATTACGAATATGAGAGGTCTTTATAGACCAACTCTTGAAATATACAAAAGTCATCTATTAAGTTTAACAAATTGTTTACTTTTTCAAATATTTTTTTACATTTATTATCAATCCGAGATGAAGGGTATCAAAGATTCGGCACGGCCGAATTTAACACTCCTTGTTTTATAATTATCTCAATACAATGATTAAATCGATAATATTAAAGAAAAAATATAATGCCTAAAAAGTACCATTTCTTAAAAAGGTACCTCTTCCTAAAAAAGTATCTTTTTGTTTCAATTTTGTATACATAATTTTTTTCTTTACAAATTTAAGTTTTTTTTCTTTCGATATAATAGGAGAGTTGAAAATTTTTTTTATATATTTGTTTATAATAACTTGGAAAAGATAAAATAAATATATGATAATGTAAATTATAACCTAAACAAAGCTGTATCTAAGACATTTTCTCAAAACTCATGGTATAGGATATCATATGGTAGGTGTAGACCAAATATAATTTTCTTACTTGTTTCCGCGTGAATATGTGGGAGAAAGTTTATGTTATTCAATTATATTCGGGAAATATCATTTATATTGCTATAAAAACTTATAACACTCGTATGTCGATTCCACGAAGAAATTTTAACAAGTTCGGCGCAATGCTAAAGGTGATGATCGAAACCTTTAATTAAAATATGTATGTTCAGTTCTTTGAATGGGTAATTATAATGGAAAAACTGCATTTTTATTCCGGGTCAAGTAAAAGGTAGGAAAGGTTTGAGAATGATAGTCAAGAATGGCTAAACGGATATCTCAATTTTGTGTATAATAACATTTAAGTATAACATTAATCACTTAAAAATTGTTTTAAGTACAAACTTAGTTTTTAATTTTCCAAAAAATAATACCTAAAAATAACTTATAACAAATAATGAATCAAATTCTTTAAATAATTTTAAATAAATGTATAATATTTTTTATTAGTATTATTTATTTATTTAAAGTCTATGGAATTACAAATGTCTAGACTAACATATTTTGTGTATAAAATATGTATAATAAATAATGACGATTTAATTATTTAGATATAGCATAATTTTACGTTTCAAAGATTCTTATTTTCGGACAAATCTATGATGTGGTAAATTCCATTAAATTGCTCACACAACCGGCGAAATGGATCATATTAGCATAGCTAAATCGAAAATAATTATTATTTAAGAGCTTAAAGTTTCTTGTAGGTCTCGATGGTATATTAATTTGAATTCTACTTAACAAGTAATTGTCGCCATGTAATAAACTGAGTAGAAGGGAAATACCAAGCATTGTTCTACGACTTTTCAGTGTCGGCAAGTCTGTATTCAGAAGAGAGTAATGCACCGGAGTTCCAACCAAGTCCACGTAGACGGAATAAAAGAAATTGTTTCTGGACAGATTCGACGAAATTTATATGAATAATGTTACACGGATCCCAAATTATAGAACCATATTCCAGGATGGGACGAACCAAGGATGTATATAGCTGTTTGGTTACATATGGATCAGAAAATTCTTTACTCCATCGCTTCATAAATCGAAGAACGCCATAAGCTTTGCTTATTGCTGAAGATATATGCGGACGAAAGTTTAATCAGTGAACTAATAAAATGCCAAGATCTGAGAATGTATCAACGGATTCCAATTCACTTTCATTCACAAAAGAAGTAGTATGTAGATTATTACATCTGTAAAAGGACATATCGCACCTTAAATACAAAAGTGACACAACTCAAAATTTTCCAAAATTGACTTTTTCCCATAAATTAATTCACAGTACACATATCCAACTACTGCAAAAATTTATTTCTCATAACTATCTTCTTTGACAGGAAAAATGCCGTTATATCTGGGGCACAACTTGAGATAATATCACTAGTCCAATGAAAAAATTTCAGTCAGAGAGTCATTACTCAAAATTATATTTTATTTCCACAAACACAATATATATTAAAAAAAAAAAAAAAAGAATAGCAAAACTTTCCCCAAAATGGACATTTTTCATAATAAAACTGCATTTTTTTAAATAATACAATAATTTTTACATATACAGTTTTTTGCCTATCCTGAATATTAGAAAATTTTGAGTTGTGTCACTTTTGTATTTAAGGTGCGATATGCTTGCATGTTTTTATATTGAGCTCCATAAGGTTTACATTGCACCATCCACAAAAATTTTGAAGAGAGGAAAATAGTTTGACATCATCAGCGTATAAGAGAATTTTAGAGTGTTGAATAACAGAAGGGAGATCATTGATAAATAAAGTAAAAAGTACTGGACCAAGATGACTTCCTTGTGGAACAGCAGAAAACACTGCGATTTTTTAGAGACAGCGTTTCTAAATTTAACCCGCTGAAATCTGTTTAAAACTGAACAATTTTTAAAAGCGTTCATAATTGCTTTGAAACATTGATGTCCTTGAGGTAGTCTGACTCGACGCACTGTAGCGTTCATCGTATAAAAACGAGATATTAATAAACACAATATTTTTAATGCTAAACTGCTTCTTTATATAATCGCTCTATTCGTACTATGCATTGAAAGTTACAATTATATTAATTATATTTTAATACGAGTATTTTTTTAATAAAGAGATAGAAATAGAATAAACACGACGACCTCGGAAAAAAGGTTGATTTGAAATTTAATCAGCTTTTTTTATTGTAATTAACAACTATTTTTTAAATTCAACCCGATTTCTTCATTGATTAAAACAAACTTAGTTACCATAAAACTAATGTGGCGCATAAGTAACGTTATAATTTAAGTAGTGAATAGTCCTTTGTTTTCGTATTTTTATACCCTCCACTCCAGTGTGCAGAGGGTATATATAAGTTTGTCATTCCGTTTGTAATAATTAGAAAAAAAAATTTGGACCCCATAAAATATATATATTTGTGATCCTTATAACAACCGGAGTTGATATAGCGATGTCCGTCTGTCCGTCTGTCCGTCTGTGGAAATCACGATGACGGCATCAATCGGGCAGCTAGGGTGCTCGTTGGCATAAAAAATGATTCACTAACATCCTGAAAAGTTTGCTATTTAAAATCGTCCAAATCGGTCAATTAGGGCCTGAGATTTGAATGAAGAACTAAAAAAAGTCTTGAAAAAATATAATTTTCTATATTGTTCTTGTCACAATCACGCCCTCAATAGGATAGCTAGGGTGATAATTTTTAGTGAGAATGATTCACCAAATTCATGGGAAGATTTCTACTTCAAAAATCATTAAAATCGGTGGAACAGGTCCAGGTAAATCTATGAAAAATTAAAAAAAAATGAAAAACATGATGTTTCCATATTGTTCCTGTTGTTATTCTAAATGTTGCATTGTTGTCATAGCTGGACTTGTTGTTTTTGTGGTCGTTGTGGTAATAATATAATAAAAACAAACCCTTTGTACATTTTTTTGAGAACTCTGGTAGAAAATTTTAAAAGTTTCCATTGTTTTGGCATCACTAAAAAAATTTGTTAGATCATTTCTGTCATTGCCACGAGCCTGCATGCAGAATTTCAGATCGATTGGCTCACGGGAAAGGGGCTAAAAATTTTGTCGTCAAGCAGACACTACCAGTTAATATAAAGGCAGTAAATAAAGGGAGTAAAAGTTCACCAATAATTTAAAAAACAAATTTTTATGTATTAATTTATTTAAAGAAAAAAATAATTAAATGAAATAGTAATAATAATAAAAAAAAATAATATACAATACAAAAAAAAAGAATATATAAATAAAATAAAATAAAGATAAATGCATTCATAGCATTATAATACATATAAAAGGTCAATGTTTTCTAACCGTAACCGTAATGAGTCAGTTGTTTTTTTTACATGAAAATCATTTAAAACAGTTACCGAACGTAACCGGAACGTCCCAATACTTTTATGTGAAAAAAAGGCTGACACGTTACGTAACAGTTACATGTCGCTAACTTGTTCTTTACACAGGCTACTGCTTTTGCAGCCAACTTCAAGTCTATTTATATAGTTTCGTAAGCATAACTGATAAAATTGTTTCTATTATTTTTTGCTGTAAGTAATAAATTATAAATATACTGAATTTGCAAACTAAAATGGATACATATATTGGAGGTGCTTTAATACAAAAGAGTTAACGAAACAAAATCAAAAAAAAAAAAAAAAACAACTCTACAACATCAACAATGGCAGTCATATGTTCTTCAAATAGAAAAAAAAACTGCAAGTGTGTTTTGTTGGCTACAAAACAAAAATAGTGTTGACAATATAACAAAATATGTAAAAGAAGTTAGTGCTATGAAATATTTTATTTTGTTTAAAAAAAAATCGCAAAATGAAAGGCTATAATTCCATTAATAATCAAAAGGCGTTAAACTAATTTATTTATTTTTACGTTGTACTAATGCATTTTAAATAAGTAAAAGTAATTGTATATTTAAATAAAAATGCATTTGTATTATATGTTGCTGTCGTATTCAGAAAAATCAAGTAGCTGACTATACGACTACAAATGCTGCTGCCAGCAGTCGTCTATGTGTTTCATTTATGATGTTGCATTTTTTTGCGAGCAATACTTACATATATTCTAAATAATGAAATAATAGTTCTTTTCATACTGCGAAATCTATACAAATATATGTACAAATACTATATGTCAAATTTCAAATTTGCAATAATTGATACATTTTTGAAAGAAAATTGTATAATATGAAATGTCTTTAATTTATTTCATAGAAAACAATTTTTTGAGGTGCGTGGATTTTCCATATTTACTGTTGTACTATTTGCGTAATGAGGTTAAATGAGTTAAAAAGAATTTAAAATATTTGAAAATATTAGGTGAGGATCCTCAAGATGTAATATACGATCGGTCTAAAACTTTTCACTTAGAGCCACAGTTAAATTCGAAACAACAAAAACCCATATATTTTGTGCATAAAATGTCTAAAATGTCTATATATTTTTTCTCATTCATTTCTGACCATCTTCAATGTAAATTTACCAAAGTTTTTTTATTGCAATATGTATATAAAACTTAAAAATTTAATATTTTTTATTGTGTATTAACTTATTATTCTGCGATTTTCATTACATGACAAAATGTTACAAATTGGCACTACTGTTTCAAAAACAGAAAACTTCTAAATCAGTTGAAAACAGTTGATCTGTAAAACTGTGTGTGAAATTGTGTCAAATAAAATTACAAATATTAATAAATATAATAATACATATATATATATATTATTAATTTTGTTAAGAATTAGCACAAAATTGATTTTCCATTTTGCATTTCATTTATAAAGAATTCTGCCATATTTTGTTAAAGGGAAAATCCATTTTTGTTATATTAAAAAAAACAGACTTGCATTTAATTTTTCCGTGACTGCCTCAATAATTGCGTAGATGCCACCACAATATTTTTTCTAATTAAAACAGTTGATCTGTAAAACTGTGTGTGAAATTGTGTCAAATAAAATTACAAATATTAATAAATATAATAATACATATATATATTTTATTAATTTTGTTAAGAATTAGCACAAAATTGATTTTCCATTTTGCATTTCATTTATAAAGAATTCTGCCATATTTTGTTAAAGGGAAAATCCATTTTTGTTATATTAAAAAAAACAGACTTGCATTTAATTTTTCCGTGACTGCCTCAATAATTGCCACCACAATATTTTTTCTAATTAAATATTAACCAATATCTAACTAGAATTATGATTTATTCTGACTAAAAAGTTCCAATTAAAAGTTATTCATCCCAATTATGAATATTCTCAAGGAATTTCTTTCTCACGGAAAATACATTTCTCGAGAAAAAAATTCCTCCAATTATAAATTCCGCGTGAACAAAAAATGATTAACTGGCATCATCGAATTTCGAAGCCACTTGCTTTGCTTATTGACAATTTATTTTCTATTTTTTGTGTGTGTGCAAACGACCCTACAATAAATGTCCCAATAAACATTTTTGTTTGCTATCAACTTGAGGTGCATTTGAGATCAAATACATTTTTCAAATCTCCAACGTTAATTCTCAAATGCCCTCAATAGTTCGAATATAGTCTTCTCAACTTAAAAGGCACATTTTTTATATGGCGATTTTCATAGTTATCAAATTGAGAAATTTGTGATTCTCAACTTGATAGCAAAGAAATATTTCCAATCGGTATCAAATGGAAGGTACGGAATTGCCATATTAAAAAATATTATACTAATTTTAGAAATGAAAACAATGTACTTTTTTTAATGTTTCAATTTAATTTCATTATATATTTAACATTACTATGTACATATTTAACATAAAATGTACATATTATGTACATTTTTTAAAATCTAGAATTAAAAATAAATGAATTAATTAGTTGTACATTTTTTGAAAAATTCGACAAAAAGCAGAAATAATTAAAAATATATCAATGATTTATTTGTACTTTTTTGGCATTTTTTAATTTAATTTATTATTTATGACATATTTAAATAATATCTCAGACTTAACACAAATCGTATTCAAGTTGAAAAAATGTTTGGTCTCAAGTGGAGAAAAGTGTTGGATATCCAATTGAGAGTAAAAATGTTTCTCAAAGATTGGAAAAAATGTTAAGTCTCAACTTGATGTCAAGTTGAAAGCAAACAAGGAGAAAAATTGTTCAACCCAAGTTGAGAATTACATTTGACATCAATTTAAGAACTTAACTTTTCTCCAACATTGGAGAAATAATATTTCAATGCATACTGGGGAATGAACGAAACTAACACATAAACAGTTTTTTCCTATTTGAAAAACATATGACTGTCACTGTTGCTGTTGTAGAGTTGTTATACCCTCCACTCCAGTGTGCAGAGGGTATATATAAGTTTGTCATTCCGTTTGTAATAATTAGAAAAAAAATTTTGGACCCCATAAAATTTATATATTTGTGATCCTTATAACAACCGGAGTTGATATAGCGATGTCCGTCTGTCCGTCTGTGGAAATCACGATGACGGCATCAATCCGGCAGCTAGGGTACTCGTTGATATAAAAATGATTCACTAACATCCTGAGAAGTTTGCTATTTAAAATCGTCCAAATCGGTCGATTAGGGCCCGAGATTTGAATGAAGAACTAAAAAAGTCTTGAAAAAAAAATAATTTTCTATGTTGTTCTTGTCACGATCACGCCCTCAATAGTGCAGCTACAGTGATCATTTTTAGTGAGAATGATTCACCAAATACATGGAAAGATTTCTACTTCAAAAATCATTAAAATCGGTGGAACATGTCCAGGGAAATCTCTGAAAAAGTAAAAAAAAATGAAAAACATGATATTTCTATATTGTTCTTGTTGTTATTCTAAATGTTGCATTGTTTTCATAGCTGGACTTGTTGTTTTTGTGGTCGTTATCGTAATAATATAACAAAAACAAACCCTTTGTACATTTTTTTTATCAACTCTGGTAGAAAAATTTAAAAGTTTCCATTGTTTTGGCATCACTAAAAAAATATGTTAGATCATTTCTGTCATTGCCACAAGCCTGCCTGCAAAATTTCAGATCGATTGGGTCACGGGAAAGTGGTTAAAATCGATCCAAAATTTTTTCGACAAGCAGACACTACGAGTTAATATAAAGGGAGTAAAAATTCACCAACATCTAAAGCAAATAATGCTAAAATACCTAGTTGTTAATAAAAAAAACAATTGGACAATTCACAATGGGTAATGTATCGTTGTATCTCTTGTATCGTGTATCACTTTACAATAGTGTAAAATTGTTGTTGGTAATTTTCACTGAAAAATCTGATACACGATCCAACTTCATTTGCTGTGTTTAGTAAATGTTGTATATTGTATCATAACATATCAGTTCCAAGTGAATGCCAGTTTTTATGAAAAAGAAAAAACTAATACATAGAATATTATCAGCATAAATAATTATAAAATAAAATATGGCAAATAATGCAAATAACGCAAATACATCGATAAGTTTATTTATATAAAAATTAATGTTTATATTTTTAGTATGTATTTTCTCTTTCAGTACCAACCAAAACATTTAACATTTTTTTTTTTCATTATAAATTAAAATGCAAGAGGTACGTAACTAAAACTCCAGGGTATATCTCACGACCAAAAAGCAAACACTGACAAGTGTTTTCTCTTATACAAAATAGCAGAAGCGACGAAGCGATCTTTCCTCGTTGGATCGAAAATTACTAAAGAAATATGAAAATACAACTGAGTGTTCACAACAAATGATTGTATTGTGTATTTCAATACAACATACAATATACAACACCTGTTGTGAATTGCCCAAATGTAAATTTAGCAATTTATGTATTAATTTATTTAAAGAGAAAAATACAAAAATAACGTTTGATGTTGTATTTTTTGTGTGTAATATTTAAATATACATACATACACATATTAAATAATACAAATAATGTACATATATTATATATATGTATGTATGTATATTCATAGTAACTGCATGTTAAAAATAAATCGGTTATTTTATTTACATAAAATTCTGCAGTATTTTGTTGTGGGGAAAATACATTTCTTTTGTATAACAGAGTGTCACTTCATTTTGCTCAGCGTGACTATGCCACAGTAGATGCTGCCATAATTTTTGTTTGTTCTAATTAGCTTTGCAATAGTTATTTCTATTTTAACATGAATGTTAATATTTTCAACTAGATATCATACAGAACAATGTTAAGAGTATACACGGGTTGGTCTTTTATTTCATACGTTTTTTTTATTATTCTTTTACAAATATGAACATAAGTTTGGCATATTACCCACCAATCTCACATCACACTGCAAGTTCGAAAAACTCAATACACTCACATTTTTTTTACTAATACACACACATTTTCCGAAGTGGTCACACTAATGGCACCAAATTTTTCGTGCGAATAGTGGCAGACACTAACGATGATTAATGTTACCCTGTTATAAATTTAATGCAAATTTACTGGATTCTGTAAAATTGTAATTAAAGTTTTAACTTGTTAAATCTATTATAATGATTTATTTTTTGAAATGCGCATACAAAAACGCAAGTTTGTTAATTATAGAGCATAAATATTATTAACTATTATTAAAATAATACTAATAATAATAAATGTAAACATTTTCCCTCAAACATGTGCCTGTATAATAAACTTGGTAACTCTACTTAAAATAAAATAAGAGAGAGAAGTATACAAATTTTTTCAAGTTTACGCTTCGACAACATTTTAAAAATGAGATTGCAGTCAGATGTTTGAGCATAAAATTTAATGGCGATGGATTCGACTAATTCGAACAATTTTTCGTTGATAATACGTACACAACGATTTTACAATTTCAGTGTGATGTGAGATTGGGGGGTTAACTTTTTGTTGTCTTTACAAAATAGAGTTACCGAGTTCGTCAATGAGTTTTTTGCTTACAAAACAGTTCTACATAGTTATATAGAATTATTATTCTGCTTTACCTATAAAATATCTGATTGCGATTACATCTAATTTTTAAAAATTGTTTATAATTAATAAAGCATTATTATTCACATAAATACAAAATTTCACTTTTTAAATTTTCCATTCAAATTAAAGAAAATATCAATTATAATAAAAACTGAAAATAAAATTTCCAATTATAAATTAGAAAATATTAATTGAGTTTCAGAAAATCATATCAAAACGTCGGAAATAATAATTTTAAATTTAGAAATATCTTTACATTTAAAAATGTTTACATTTAAAAAAAATATTGCCATTCAGGAGATATTAATAACTTTTCAGTACCGCGATTCAGTAACTTCTTTTAACGATAGTCGAATTGTAAAAAAAAAGAAAATTGCAAAATTATCAGTAAAATTGTGAAACGATATTCGCTATTGTTAAAGTCAGCTGTTGTTGTTATCTAAACGACAACCATTTTTGTGTTGTTTATCCAATCGATAAAAACTTAAATTTTTAGGTTGAAATGTCGTCATACATAAATAAAAATCATGAAATAGTGAAAATATTTTGCTTTAATTAAAAAACTTTTTTATATAAATAAAAAAATTAAATAGCATATTCAATTCATTATTTCATTTTCAAATAAATAAACAGAAATATTAGTAAAAAAAATAAAGATATTAAACATAAACATAAAATCATCCTGTCAAACACGAAGTAATTTGTTTTTTTCTATTCTTTGTGTTTTTCGCTTATTTTGACAGAGATGCCACTCCTTTACAATTTAAATAAATAGAAAAACAGATTTGTCGATATTAATTTAAATTCAATGAATTTAAGAAAACCTCAAATGATATTTAAGAATTGCTAACATAAAAATTGTTACATAAGTAAACGTAATTTTATGAGAATGTTATTTTTTTTTTATATATAAATTTTCACAATTTTTTTTGGATGAAAATTTGAAGTTTTTCAGAAAATAAAGATAACATTAAATTATTTTATTTAAAATGTTTGGGACTTTTCGTTTTTTGGGTTTTTCATCCCTAATTTGATTATTTATTATTATAAATTTATTCTCTATGTTTTCAAAATATGGCAATATTTTAAAAAAAAGTTGAGAGAGCTTTTTTTTTTTGGTTATTATTTTGTTACTCCATCCGACCTATATGGCCACAATGAAGAAATATTTGGCGAGTTAAAAGAAACTATACAGCCATCTCCAATTAGCACAATTTAATGCATATAGCCACTCTACACAACCATTACCTTTGCAATGGAGGTTAGGGCGAGCTATTTAATTAGCAAAAACTAAATTAAACGAGAAGTTATGTCATATAACCGGAAACGCATGCATATAGGTATATAACCAAAATGCATGCCGATCAGCAACCACGATGACCAAAAAGCAAACACCGAAATAAATCCGAAATAATAGAAAAGAAGAAAACCAACCCAAAGAATTTGCTGAAATAATTTGGTATTAAGTTTAACAAATTGTTTACTTTTTCATTTACATTTATTATCAAGACTCAAACCGAGGTGGAGGGTATCAAAGATTCGGCACAGCCGAATTTAACACTCTTACTTGTTTTTTTTCTTTTTTATCAGAATTAACTTGAACAACTTGGGAAAATTATGACAGAACAAAGAACCAAAGTGGATAAATTTTGTTTTGAGAGTCAGCATTCGATTATTCAAACACAAAGAGCATATCGAAATGTAATTCATGTTCGAAATTCACCTAGGGGCTGTCTTTGATTTTGCGTGCTAAAAGATCTCGTGCAGTTCGAAATAATGTGAAAATTGCTCGGGTGCAAGTCAGTAATGAGAAATACCCCGAAACTTCCACCAAGCGACCTTCTCGGCAGTTTTGTGATGTATAGACGGTCGTTGCAAAGAATTTAACATAAGTTACACTTTTTCCCATATAAGATTCAATTGGTATACAAGTTAAAAGGAAGTGCAAATACGCATCAATATAGTCGGCGTTTTCAAGAATTGTGTCTAGAAAACAGTGAGCTTATTGATATTTTCACCTTAATGGTCACGTGAATAAACAAAATTGCAGAATATTGGGCACCGAAAATCAAAGAATAATTATTGAACATCAAATGCACCCACTAGAGGAACGCTATAGTGTGGAAAAACTTCAGAAAGGATCATTGGACCATATTTTTTGATGGCATTCAATACCGGACAATGATTGACAGGAATAGAGAACAATCCAGACAACAACTTAAGGTCAATATTCGAAGAAATGAGGGTGCCGGGACCTGAAAATCTGAGAAAATTTATGGAATGAGCACATCAGGTCGAAGCAAACACTAAACACCATTTAAAAAATATGTTTTTCAAAGCATAATGTGAACATAATTCCGAGCTATAACCTAAATTTTAATAAACATTAAATAAAATTAGAGAGAAAAATGTTATTCATTAAATAAATCATAACGTTACTTATGCGCCTCCCGATACTTTCGATAGAAAAATAAGTTCCGTTTATACAGATTATTATCTATAATATTAATAGGCTAGGCGATTCCATGTGACCGACGTTTCGTTCTACGGTTTCATCCCGATTTTGAACAAACGTATATTATTCGAAAGGTATTTCTTTTTAGCCGATTTCCAGATTTCCAGATTTTTAAATTCTTTCCTCTATTTTGAGTAAATTGCATTTACAGTTGCTTCTAACACATACATAAGATTATACAATGCTATGTGTGTGCTTATTAAATTTGTAAATATGTTTGTAATAAAATTGAGTTAGTTTTTTATGTTGATTTGTGTATTGGCTATAATTGATTAGCATACCTTTAGGGTCTTTATTTAATGAAAAAATACAATATCCTAGAATTTGCACTCGAATATCGAGGGCTGGAATCTGCTAGTACTAATTGAGATAAGAAAACTAAATTATACCCACTATAACATGATTAATTCTTAAATATTGGTAGTAACAACATATTATTATTTTTTTATTCCTTCAATAATTATTTAACATGTCCACTGTATGTTATAAATACAATTAAATACCATATATATGAAAAATACTTAAAACTCCTAGGCGGAGCATAGGGCGGAAACAAAATCGGTCAGTTTTATTTCAATTGCTATTGGTTCATTATTTGTCATTGTTAGTAGGGCCTCAACGGATATAGTATAGGGTCAAAATATCCGGCATATATGTCGCAGGCATTTATTGATGAATACCTGAAGTTCTCTGCATATAACGTCCGTGACTTTCTAGGTTTCAGAGCCTATAAGAGGACAGATTTCACACTGTTGCTGAATATTCTCAGTTTTGTTCGCTGCGTTATATTACGAGTCGACCATACCTTTTTAATTTATAGTATGCATGACGGGTTTTGTTTATTCGTGTCGTGACATCATTATTCGCTCTACCATCTATCGATACTACACTGCCGAGATAACAGAACTGTTGTACGTCTTCTATTATAGTTTGAGCGCCGTCTATTTATACACTGAGCGCTGTCTGGTTTTTGGTCTCAATTCGCATAAGCTTAGTTTTCTTAACATTTATACGTAATCCAACTTCACCAGCATTTTCAATGAGCTTTTCCAATTTGGTTCTCGTCCCATTTAGTGTATGCGATAAGAAACAGATATCGTCAGCATAATCAAAATCGTTTTTGGTACGGCCGCCATTGTGTGCCATCGGGGACTTCAGCATTGGTTTTAGCAAGGACGCTATCAAGCACGACAATAAACACTAATGGGGGACGGAACGAACCCCTGTCTGACACCCCTTTTTATGGGAAATTTCTCGCTATATTTTCCTTTGAACCGAACAGTGCATTCAGCGTTAGCATACAGCAAGCTCAAAATCTACAAACAGTAAATACAGAGGGGAGCGTCATTCTACGGACTGCTCTATAATTATACGTAGGGTGTTTATATGATCCACACAAGATCTACTTGTTCTTAATCCATTTTGTTCTTGCATTAAGCTTGCATTGAGGGTAGGTGATACACGGTCAAGGATTATTAATGCTAGAATCTTTGAAATGGTGTTGAGGAGCGTAATCCCCTCCATTTCCTACATTCGCTTAAATCTCCCTTTTTGGGATTGTTATTATTACGCCTTCCTTCCAATCAACCGGAATAGTGTTGTCTGTCCTGATCTGAAGGAAAACCGGCTGCAAAACTTGTGCAATAATATCAGAGCCAATTTGATCAATTCCGCCGCTATGTTATCCGATCCGGCAGTTATGTTATTCTTCAACCTCTGCATTGCAGACCAGATTTCCTCGATATATGGGAGTTGGTTTGAAATGGTTCTGCAAGCTGTTAGGGTTTTGTGCACTTGCTTCCATTGTTTCATCAGGGTCTTCAAAGAATTTTTACCATTGATTGAATTGTTCTTTATCGGCTGTTAGAATATTGCCTTCCCGGTCCTTGTAGGGTATGTGAGGTTTAACATTCGCCAAGCTTTTTATTGCCTCATACACGCCACGCTGATCATTACGGCATGCTGCTCTTTCTGCAGATAAAGCGATGATGTTGTAATATTCTAACTTGTTCTTTTTCGCCAATGTCTTCACCTCCTTCTCTCCATTGTTGTACGCATTTTTGATACTAACATAATCGTTTATATTCTTGTATTTAAGTTCTTTTCTTCTTCTATGCATTGCCAGGTTGCATTGCTTATCCATGGTTTTCTATTGTCCTATTGTCGATTCCGCTGTTTCTTTGCAAGCCGTGGAGATGTTCTCCCAGATATAGGGCTCGTTTAAAGCTTCTATTTTTCCACCGAATGTTAATTGTAATTACTTTTAGCTTCTGGAAGATGTAGCTGTCCCAATTTAAGCGTCGGTTTCGTAATACACGGTCCTTCAAAGCATCTGGACGTAAACGGAACTGTACGTACGTACAACTAACATTGTGTTGTGAAATCTCCTATTGATTGATACATGATTGATTTGGTTACGTGTGATACGAAGTTAGTGCCCCCTATAAATAAGGCATGACTGGTACAGAAATCAACTAATCATTCTCCGTTATTATTTCTTATGTTGCCAAGACCATGGTGGCCCAAAACAGAGCAATGCATTTGCATTTTTGTTGCCAACCTTGGCATTAAAATCGCCTAATACAAAAATTATGTCTCCTTTTGCGGTGTTATTAACAGTTTATTACAGTTGATTGTAAAAGTGGTGTTTGATATCACCATCCGTTGGATCATAGCACTGAATTAATGTAATAATTTTTTGTCGAATCTTGCTGCTATTATTCGGTCGGATATAGGACTGAACTCTTTTAGAGATTTTTTGAATTTTGGTGATATTAAGATACCAACACCTTTTGTGCGATCCTGGTTATTGCCACTGTGTATGAAACAATGGCCTGTTTACAACCTTACATCTTCTTGACCCATCCACCTAGTTTCTGCCAGCCCCAATATATCGAGATTAAATCTGTCCATTTCTTTGCAACCTGAGCAAGTTTTGTTGGATCTGATAGTGTTCATATGTTCCATGTTCCAACCATTGTCCTTTTTCGAAAGTAAAAGTCGTCGTCTGGGGGTTCCATTGATTTTCATTTATTTGTTCCGCTTCTTGGGTAAATTTGATTTTACGTCTGGGATACCGACCCTGAGCAACCACAAAATACGTTTGTTATAAATCTAATCATATAGATATTGTGATAAATTGATGATAAATATAATAAAACATATTAGTAATAAGAATTACAGATTTCGGTTATAACAAAAAAAAAAAAAAAAAAACTATACTTTTGACCTGGTTTGTTAGTTACCGAAAACAAGTACATGAATCAAATTCTGTAGTAAGTTCCAAAAAAGATAATAGAATAATAACACCAACCGAATATTCAAATTTATTTAACATTTTGAAATTAAAAAAAAAAGAATAATGAAAATAAAAGTTTTAAATAAAGAAATCAATAAATTGTAAGCATGCAACACTAAAATAAACTAAAAAAATAGTAAGAAAATTATAGTCGGCCTAAATCTACCATACGATATGTGTACCAAGTCGAAAAATGGAGCGATCATGACCATTTGGTAAAGTCATTTATTTGTTACAAAAACATATACAAACCAAATTTGAGAAAAATGTATACAATATTTTTATTTATTGATAGATCTAACTGAAAATCGGGAATCATTTTTATATGGGCGCTCTGATTAAAATGGTGACCGTCCTTTGGCCGATAAAAGCTATATACCAAATTTCGTCAAAATGTATTTATATTTGCGACATATATAGTTTGATTTCAATGATTACATGAACACACAAACAGGCAGACGGACAGATAGATAGACAGACGGACAACATCTAGCGATAGTATAATATAACATGGGTCTAGCTCAAGTATTTTTGATAGCCAGCATAAACTCATTATAATTTATAATATAAATATATTATAAATATATTCTAAGACTACACAAGAACGACCATCATAAGTTAACGTCATCCGTCTCGTTTCTGCCGATTCAAGAATTGGCAGCACACAAAATAATATTTTTTAATTTTAATGGCCACCGATTTTACGAAAAATAGTAGCTTACGAGTAATACCCACTTGCATACAACAACACCAGCACGCATTATGGTTAGACTCTCCATAAAAAACGAACAACAAAGCTCGAATTCGAATACGAAAAATACGCTAATACCAACCACCCCTGAACAACACTTGCAATATGAACAAAACAACCAACAACCATAACATTAAGTGATCACGACGGGCATTATTGGAAAAGTTCATCAATTTATATAACCTGTCCTGGCTATAGAATTGCATGTTCAAATAAAAAAGCATACTTCATAATTGCAGCGACTCTATACTTCTCATTAACTACCTGTGAATAATTCTAGTGTTTGACCACTTGACATATCTACACATAAACAGGAACAAATGATACAAAAAGTGCAGCCAGTAGTAATCTTATTAAGATTTTAGTTTTACTTTATTTCTTTTTGATTTATAAATGTAAAATAAATAAACAATATTAAGTATTAAAATTATTTTAAAATGTACTTATAATTACTACAACTATGCAAATAAAATGGTTTTCATCATTTATGGTGTATGAACTTAATTTAACAATTTATTCTATCGAATTTACTTCAAAAATCAGTTGTCTTAAATGTCGCATGGTTATTTCGAAATTATAATTTAGTTCTCACAACAGAATGTATAGTATATGTGAATTTATTAAAATTCGGTTGGCAACAAATTCGGTTTCTGTATGTACAGAATCATTGTGTCTAACGAATTTGTTGCCAAACAAACACTGGTTAGTGAAATGTTAACTTCCAAATCAGTGGTCACAACAGCATATATTTTACATTTAACTTTTTAGATGTTTTGATATTGTGTAGCTCAGTACTTGCTATAAGCTTAATTTGTTCGTTCTTGTATTTAGTTCAAGAGCTCATAATATAAATTGAGCTGTGGGACATTAGAACTATGCGAACAAACTTGTATCAGAAGAGCTATGTAACTAGTTTTGTAGCTTACATATATAAGTATATTTCTATTTAAAATGTTATTACTATTATAAGCGTATGCTATTATATTAATAACTGAACAAAGTCACATATGTGACAAAATCATTGAAATCGGCAAAATGAGCCAAATGAGTAACAAAATGACAAATGACAAACTACATTTGACAAAATTAACTATTTATCAATTAGTTTCATAAGAAATAATCATTCAATAGTTCGTCCACCAATCACACAACTTTACAATAAATATTTCAACTTAACAGAAGTTAATTGGTTGCGAGTGAACTGTCGATGTGTCAAACGTGTTGCTGTTGGTGAAACCACGTATACTCAACCAAGATACAGATGATAAATATCGGTTTTTTAAACGTTTTCTAAAAATTTATATATGAAATATAAACCGCTAGTCTCGAGTAACGCTTGATTCGGCTCAAACTCATTAATTTTTTTTCCATTTGTAACAATAATTAAAAGATAAAAATTTCGGTCGGTTTTTAAATCAACGAAGAAAATAAGCAATCTTTAGCTTAAGTTACTGAAATATGGCTCCGCGAAAAGTGAAAAAAATCATTAAAAATCTCACTGAATTCGTCTAGTATAATTGCTCAACCCATAATTCTAATCGAGATCTCATTTAAAAAGTATTGACACGAAACAAAATACTAATGTCTTAGTTTTTTTTATCTTATATATACATATGAATATTATTTCGTTTTACTTTGCTGTATTTTAATCTTAGAGAAATTATAACGAATTAATTTTTTCTAATAAGAATAAATTGATAAACTTAATAACATTTATAACACACAATTTTAACTATAAACAATTAATTTTAAAAGTAATTTAAAAAATTGGCTATAATCTTAAATTTGTTCTTTAATTTCTTAACAAAAACATGAGAAGCGGAAACACAAAATATAAATAAGATTGTTGCTCTAGGACGAAAAATATACTTCAAATTTAAAGAAAAAATTCTAAATTGATTGTAACAACCAAAACGAGCTTGTTTTTAAATTTATTATTGCTAAAACCAGTGTAATTTATGTAATTACAAGTATTCAAAATGGCAAATACAATTATGTTTATCTTTGAATTCGGTGATGCTAGAAAAAATCAATTATAAATTAAGAGAGTGATCATGAGAGCATGTACTATTATAAATATACGACAAACTTATTTGTATTATAAACAATGCTATACTAAATTTAATTAAAAACTCAAAAATAATTTTTAAAGGCAATTATAATATTAAACAAAAATTGAGACATTTTAACTGACTGAACATAAGTTCATAACCTATACAATTATGTGTTCAATGTATAATGAGTTTGTGCTGATGTTTGTAACTTCCAAAACTATTTGACCCATCAGTTTCTGAGTCGTCTGTCTTGGAATCAATGTAATGAATATATATTGATGAAATATGGTATGTAAGCTTTTCCCGGCCATAGGAGGAACGTTATTGAATGGGTGATAAACGGTGCATGGTCAAGCCTAATTCCCCATATAAATGACCACTGCAAGAGCGACTAAAATTCTCGAATGATCCAGATTATCATATAAAAAGGGTACCCAAAATTCACTCAAGATTTTAATTTTTGGCAAAAAAAAAAAAAAAAGAAAAAGAAATGGATTATTAAAACGTATTTTTACTGTTGAAGAATATTTAAAAATGGTCCGAATATTGATCTAACTTCATCAACCATGAAGATATTGTAAAATATAGGCAGATTGGATCAACTGATGCTAAACATACTAGTTATCCAAAAACTAGTCGTTCAAATGTCAATATCTCCATGCTTACAAAGTTCAATTGATACAAGAAGCCCAATGACCATGCCACAGCGAAGAGAGTTCGTTAAATGGATTATCGAATATTAACAAGTGGATGCTGATTTTTCGAATAAAATTATTCTACGCGATCACACACATTTTCGTATTCATGGATTCGTGGGGTTCAGAGATTCCACATGTGTTTGTCTTGAAATAAAATTAAACTTGTCACTTTTTGATGCCAATCTTGGACTGGAAGCATCATTGGACCATACACCTTCGAATATGAGTCTGGTCAAGCGGTGATTGTGACATGATAAAAGTGTTGTTTCTGCTTAATTGATGTGGGTGATATGGTGCCACATGCTATACAGCCTGTATATTAAACCCGCAAATTGTCCCTGTAGGACCTGTATAAAGTTCATTCCTGATCTTCACATAAATCTATCAAAAAACAAAAATATTGCATAGATTTTTTAAAATTTGGGTTATGTATTTTTTTTTTAGAAAAGTAAGTGAGTCTACTAAATATGGTCATGATAGGTCCATTTTTGACCCAGCCTCGATATGAAAATAATGTCGGATTTGAACTTTTAATATAGCACTTAAACTTAGTTTATTATATTTTCTATATCAAGTTATTGCCTCTGGATATAGGGTGTGATATAGTGGGTCTAGACTCACTATAATTTTCTTACTTGCTTACATAGAAAATGTCCCAACCATATATCTGTGGTTACAAGCGATAACCGCCTAAGTCGACTTAAGAACGATTTGAGTTATGTATGCTATCATATTCTACTAAAAAATCTTTATATTCACGTGAAATTCCCATTTCTCTAACACTCTTATTTAAAAATTTATTAATACAAATATTCTGACCTAAGTCGTAATGAAGCCCCATTACATTTATATAAAAACTATTTTTCTCGAAAGCATGGTTTTCCAGTTAGGCGGTTATTGCTTGTGACCACAGATATATTTGCGCACTTTAATTTATTGCTCAATTGTTCGAAACCATTCATACAGGCCAGAATATTTTGAGGATTCGGCAAAAGCACTTGTTTGCAAAGGTTTATATCTTTTGGTCATATAAGTTACTAAGGTTCCACGTTTCCGAGCCATAAAGAGTATTACATTGCTGTTGAAAACTTGGAATTTAGATAGCGCGATTTTAGCTGATCTCTGGAGCTTATTAAGAAATTCAAATTCTTGTTTAGCCGAAGTCATTCTGTTATTGATATCTTGGGAACAATCGCCAGAAGTTTATATGATGCTGCCCTAGTAGCAGAAGGTGGCAGCATCTTTCAGTTTTTGCCCTTGCAGTGAGAAACGGTAATCATTAGTGACATTAGAACGAACTGACTTTGTTTCTGCGCTATTTATAATCAGTCCTACACTCAACGCTTGAACTGTGATGCTATGCTGGTTTGGGATAGCAGGCGAATGTCACCTGCATAGTCTAAGTCGGTTAACCTTTCAACCAAGCCCATAGTAATTCCATGTGTGGGATTTACAGACTGACTTATTATAACATCAAACACGATGTTGCAAAGTAGGAGGGCTAAAACATATCCCTTTCTCACAGCTGTTTTGATATTGATATTCTCCCTAACTTGACCCTAGTGTAACATAAAGCAAGATGTGTCCGGGTACGAATAATTTTGTCAGGGATTCCTTTGCGCTTCATCGCTTTCCGTATGGCAAACTGACGGATGGAATCAAATGCGCGTTGAAAATCTATGAATACCTGGTACATATGCGATTGCCATTCCGCTGTCTGTTCAATTATTATACGTAGGCTCTTAATATGATCGATGCAGGACCTATTTCTCCTAAATTCAGTCTGCTCATTTCTCAAATCAGTCTCTAATGCAGTAGAAATTCTATTTAATAAAATTCGGGATATGATATTGTTAAGCATATTTTGAAGGGTGATACCTCTCCAATTTTTGCATTCCATCTGGTTACCTTTCTTTGGAATATTTATTATTAGATCTTCCTTAAGAGTTCTTGGGAGCGTTTCCGACTTCCAAAAGTGTTCTACTAATGCTCGAATTAATTTTGCCGAGACGGATTTATCAGCTTTAAACAGTTCTGGGGGAATATTATCGGGGCCTGCAGCTTTGTGATATTTAAGCACTGATATTGCTTCAATGAATTCTCCTACGCGTGGGCATATGCCCTTAATTTCTTCTCGCTGTTTGTGATGAGTATGTTGACAAATTTCGATTGGCTCTTCGTTAGCCCAATTCAATATATTCTGGTGGTGATCTGCCCAAACTCGTATTGCTTTTGAAGGTCTAGCTTGCCTTTCCAAGTTATAGATATCCATGGTTTGTTGTTTTAATTGGATTACCAAGACAATTTTTTGCAGACTCGGGGAAAGTATTGCTAAGTGGTTTCCAATATGTGTCGGGATTTGAGATATTGCATATTTAACATATTATGTGTTTTTATTCTGAGATAGCTTGAGAAATAGAGTAGTCTTAATCTCCCAGTATTAAATCGTACTCGTCTTTTCGGTTTACTCATAATATTTGTACTCATAATATAGTAACTTTTGTTTTCCATTCCAACATATTTGTATTTTTATAAAAAAAAATTGTTATTATTTGGTAACAGAAAAGAAAATTTGAAATATAATTTCGAAATCAAATTCCATCTAATTCCCTTGTTTTATTTATTACTCAGGAACGAATAAAAACTGACTTATTTAATTTATAAAAATTGTAGAGAAGACAAATACTTTTTACAATATTCCAGTATAAAATTTCAAAACTCATTAAATTTAGGACAAGTGTAAAGATGACAATCCGCAACAACATACATTTTTTTTTAGATATATTTTCATATGATTATCACCTTTAACATTGAGAAACAAAAGAAAAATAAATCTATTTGTCATCTCTAATATTTTTACCATTTTTTAAAAAAGTTTTTTTATAGATCGGTGGCCGGCACATTTATGAGTTTTTAATAATTTTTCACATTTCACTTTAGCAAAGTTCCAATTTGTTCCAATTTGCTTAATAAATTCTGAGAGTGTTAAGAAATCCCATTCGCTGCTTATAAATAGCTAATTTTTTCATCCTTTATAAAATATAATTTCGATATCACATAATATAGTGGCTTTAAATAAATCGTTTGTGTTTCAATAATTATACTTTATGAATTTTTTTTTCTGAACACTTACACAATAAAAATTCCGGCAATTGACTTAAATTGATAGGCGGTACACGGTCATCACATTTATCACCCGATAGAAAGTCACTTTTGAACATCATCAACTTCAAAAGTTCCATGCTGCAACACACTTAATTTAAAAATTTATTTTTTTTTGCAAGCACAAAAAAAAAATTATAAATAAATTACGAATAATCTAGTTTAAACAATTTCGAAGTAAATAGGGCCATTTAATTTGATAGTAGGTGTATATAACTTATCACAGATTAGGAAACACTTTAAATCATTTAATTGATTTTTGTTACTGTAGCCCACCTTCACACACTAAACATACACACAATATATAACGGTAATAAATCCATATATGACATATAAATAACGGTTTATGTATGATGTTAAAGAGAAAACACTACGATTCAATTAAACAACTACAACATGATGTGTTGCATACACACGTATAATACCCGTACGGCCTTGTCTCGAGGTAATTGCAATTCAAATTTAGTTTTAGCGTGTTGATATTTTGAATATTCATATATTGGATGATTTTCGTTTAAGTTTACGCGCTTTTTTCTATTTGGCTTTTTGTAAAAAGCGTTTAATTTTTTGATTTTAGTTTTTGCGTTGTCTGTTTATAACGGTATCACGACCACGATGCGAGTTCAACTAATTTTAGAGGTGAGAGCAAGTGCTCATCGAAGCAGTAGAAGTATTAGTAGTAGTGGTATTACGTAGCGTAGCTGCTGCAGTGGTAGTGGTTATAGTTGTGTGCAGTTTAGCATTCTATTTACAACAACTGTTTTGTATGTAATGCGGTGCATTTAAGGGGTTTATTGTAAAGTTTGTATGAATGGTTGGCTGGCTGGCTGGTTGGTCTTTGGCTGGTTAGTAGTGCGTCTGCGGTTCATATAAAACAACAACAAAAACAAGAGCACAAAAACTTTCACAGAACAAAAAACAAACAGAACAGAACGGAACAAAAAACAAACAAACAAAAAAAAAAAAAAACAACAGTCCAACCCTTAATATTAAATTCCAACAGAATATTTAGCCCCTGCATAAGTTGATTTTTATTTTCCAACTGGAAATTGTATTGCCTCTGATTTAGATAAATTCCATTTCCTTATCCGTTTCCATTTGTGCAGATTTAGCCACATGAAATATAAGGAGAAATGTTAAGAAAACTTAACAATAATAGCAAATTATTGTGGCTGCACATTCTTCATAATGTCTGGCTGGATTGGTTGTTTTTATTTGAAGGTATTTCTGTGTGTATGTGTGTGTGTGCGTGTATTTGAAAATATACATATGTGTGTTTGCAAATTATTTGAGGGAGTGGTCTTTTGTAAATAAAAATAATAAGAAAAACAATACAACAAAAATAACATCTCCATTTCTTAGTTTGTAGCTGTATGTTTTTTCAGTTTAAATTGTACAATGAAACTGCAGTTTTTCAGCATACATTTTTTATTTGTTAGTGTCACTTGTATGGAAATGTACTCCAAAGTGACCTTAAAGCTTTGAATATTTATACAAGATATAGTTGTTGCTGTTGTTGTAATGCCAATTTAGCTCATTTCGGTACTGGTTTAACGCGAAACAAATTAAAGCGTTATTTTGTTAAGAAAAGTTCTAAAATCTAGAGAAGTTTGTGTAATATAAAAAAGACTGCACTTACTCTAGGAATTTATTTTATACTAAATTTTTAGTTAGAAATTCTTGGCGAACTTTATTTTGTATTTTTGAATTTGTTTTATTAATGAAAACAAATTGCACAAAGTTTAATGTTTGTAACTAATTTTATGTCTAATCCTAAGGATTTCATGCGATATCAGCGATTTTGTAAAACTTCGTTATGTGTTCTCTTAGGCGGTGAAAGAAAATCGGTGAAATGTTATTTAAAAAAGCAATAAACTACGGTGTTATGCTCTGGCCCATAGCTTACGTACGTTTCCTCCTAGTAGTTCGCGAATTATAATGGGCCTCATGGATCACATTTCTTACATTATAAACTATATTCTGACGTTTTTAGTCTGTCATTCTTTGTGATTCCTCAGACGAAAGCTAATTTTTCACATTACGTGAGTACGGACGGACGACCAGATCTTGTATTTGCAAATCTATAAATTACTGTTTTAACTATACTAGGAGGTATCTAAGGAGGTATCTGAACTACTTTTATAATTTCATTATTATTATTTGCCACCATCGTCTAAATTGTATAATTTTCTAGCCTTTTTTACACAAACAAAAAATTACAGCAAATATTTACCAGTAAATCATATTTCTTCAATAAATAGAATTGTTAGGAGTGACTAAATTAGACACACAGAAATACTTTTTCTTTGGGAAAATATGACTTTCAGATTTTTTTTTAATATCTTGCAAAGAAAATAAAACGCTATGACTAAATTTATAACCGACATTAACAAAACAGATACTTGAGACAATATTCAAAAAAATTCTTTAAAGTAACACAAAAGCCTATCAGCTATGAGTGATTTTTAAAATAAATATAAATGGACAAATACTTTATGTTTTTACTGTAATTGATTTTAATCTTTTTAAACTAAGAAAAATAAAAATAAATTTTTGAAAAATGTTCGAATTTTAGTAAAACATACATATCACATATATGTACAAATCACATTATGTCATTAGAAACATTTAAGTGAATATCAGGAGCCTGCTTTTTATGGGAACTATGCCTAAATATGCCTATAGCGGATTAAAGTTTATATACAAAGTTTCATTAATATATATCAATATTTGCGACCAGCATTTGAATAACGTTATTAGTAAAGAAATATTAAAAAAGTTGAATTTTGGCTCTTTAATGTAATTGATGAACACTTTGGAATATATCCATAGATTTTCTGCTATAACATATTGTTTTCTCTGCAGAGCTGCATGCTTTGCATGGAAATTAAACAAATACTTGATTATCTTCAAATGTTTTCCGCGTGTTTAAAATTTGAATCTTATTAGCAGACATATAGTTCTTTATTAGTCTAAATAGTGAAAAATTGCGAAAAAAAAAAGGAAAAAGGCAAGAAAAAAAGTCATAAGAACAATTTGCTGTATAAATTATTTCAAATACTAAATTTGCTTCCAGGAAAAGGAAAAGAATTACATATCGGAATAAAAAAAAAAAATTTGATTAGTTTATTAATATTATCAACAACGTTATTATTAATTGGTCAAAAAGACAGCATTACTCACAATATTACTTATCATTAGCAATGACATTAGACATTTGTAATATACAGTAACATAAAATTCTCGAAAATTGTGCAAATGTTACAAGTATTTCGGAGATTGGTTAAAGTGCACATAAGCTGGACGATAACAAGAACCTAAATAATTTTTCCGAATATTTGATTAAGAACACAAGGATACTGATCATTCTCTCATTAATTTTAGAGATATGATAACAAGATAGGCTCCGGGCAGGCCCTAGGTTCGAGCCTGTGATGCCATGGCTCGGTTCGACTGGCACATTGGTGCGCCATATATAAAAGAAAATTAAATCAATATCAATATTAATCAATATTAATATGTGAAATAAAAACAAATTTGTAAATAACTAATGATGAAATATATATGTACATAAAACAAAATTTTGTCTCTTTTTGTTCGTTATTTAAAAGAAATTCATATTTATGACATATGCTTTATATTTCACAATAGTAGGCTTTATATTTCACAATATTTGAGATTTTTTTTTCTTTTAATTCAAAAAATTATAGTTAAACAAACAACGACTGTGACGTATGGAGCTAATGTACAAAACAATGAAATTCAAATTTATATTTCTCTCTTTTTTCGTAGATAAAAAAAATCAATGTGAGTCCGATCACTGGAGAGATGTGTAAACATCTACACCTTTTCCAACTGTATTTCAGAAGGTATCAAATGTATTTGAAAAAACATCAAATGTATTTCAGAAAGTATCAAGTGTATTTCAGAAAATATCAATTGAATTTCAGAAAATATCTCATGAAATTCAGAATTAAAAAGTAGTTTACCCTACAATACCGAAAAGTTATTATTGTTTTAATTGAATTTCAGAAAATATCTATTGAAATTCAGAATTAAAAAGTAGTTTACCCTACAAAAAGGTATTATTGTTTCTTTTAGTGATTTGGAGTCGCAGAAAATGTTTAGCAATATTTGGACTTATTTTTTTTTTTTTTTTTTTTTTAATTAATCAACACTCAGGGGATGCCCCCTACACATGCAGTGCATTGTGTTGATCTCAGGAAAATAGGTTAAGGAGGAAAGAGGGAGTAGTGTGTTCATTTTTTTTTTTTTTGCAGCGACAGACCAAAGCCTCTGGTGGGAATCGAACCCACGACCCCTCGCATGATAGGCGAGCACGCTACCTACTCACCTACCGGGGCGCTATTGAAAAATAAATTATCAAGGGCGGCCTTTTAATCGAAAGAAGATGAGGACTTAATTTGTTAATCAGCTGCAATATAAACACCAGGATAAAATTTTGACCGATTTGGAAGTCTTCATTTTGAAAAAAACACGTTTATATCGTTACCTAAAATGCAAAAGGCCGCAACTAACAAAAAATTTGGGATTTAAGTTTAAAGCAGTCTTTCGTTTATGATGTTTTTTGGTTCTCCTGTAAAAAAATAAAAATATTAGTTACGGCCTTTTGCAGTTTAGGTGACGACATGTAGCTTTCAAGAAATATTACAAACTCAATGTAATACTTAAAAAAATATATTTTTATATAGCGTTCTGACTTTTTTTCTGAGACTCAATTAATATTTTGTGAAATTCAATTCATATTTTCAGAAGTAAATTTAATAATTTCTGAAATACATTTGATGTTTTCTGAAATACATTTGATATTTTCTGAAATACATTTGATAATTTCAGAAATACATTTTATGTTTTCTGAAATACATTTGATGTTTTCTGAAATACATTAGATAATTGCTGAAATACATTTGCTGTTTTCTGAAATACATATAAAATTTTCAGAAATACATTTGATGGTTTCTGAAATACATTTGATAATTTCTGAAATACATTTGATGTTTTCTAAAATACAGTAGATATTTTCTGAAATACATTTGATATTTGCTGAGATACATTTGATATTTTCTGAAATACATTTGATAATTTCTGAAACTCAATTGATATTTTCTGAAATTCAATTGATATTTACTAAAATACAAATGATACTTTCTGAAAATCAATTGATGCTTTCTGAAATACAATTGGCTATTACTGAAAATCAATTGATGTTTTCTGAAATTCAATTAATACTTTCTGAAAGTCAATTGATGTTTTCTGAAATACAATTGATACTTTCTGAAACACAATTGATATTTTCTGAAAAACAATTGATGTTTTCTGAAACACAATTGATACTTTCTGAAATTCAATTAATGTTTTCTAAAATTCAATTGATGCTTTCTGAAAATCAACTGATGTTTTCTGAAATACAATTGATACTTTCTGAAATACAATTGATATTTTCTGAAAATTAATAAATGTTTTCTGAAACACAATTGATACTTTCTGAAATTCAATTGATGTTTTCTGAAATACAATTGGAAAAGGTGTAGTAATTAAAAAAACACCTAAGTTTATTTTCGACTTCTTCAAAGTTTTCCTAGTATTTAGCTTTTTAAACTCACAGCACACCTAGAGGTTCTGCTTACTAAAGAAGTTCTGTCAATGGCAAATATATACTTGAATATTTAAAATTAACGAAAAAGATTTGTGATTTTGCTAAACAGACAGCGAACTCGGCGGTTCTGCTTACTAACAAAGTTCTGTCAATAGCAAATATATACTTGAATATTAAAAAAAAGCAACTCTGTAAGTTTGTGAACATGTTAAACTTACAGCACGCCTAGCGGTCAATAGCTTGAATATTTAAAAATAATGAAAAAGATTTGTGATTTTGCTAAACAGACAGCGAACTCGGCGGTTGTGCTTACTAAATACAGCAATACACTTTCATATACCACACACCGATTTTCCGTTACGCTGCTTTTGTGATTATATTGTGCAATTGGATTTTACCCCCCCTGAGCGCATAGATATTTACACATAAAAAACAATCCGCCAACATTACACAAAGTGCATCATATAGTCAGTGGTTAATTTATTTATTTTGGTGTAAAGAAATTTTATCTACAAAATTTTCTATATGTATAATCTATAACTTTCTTCCGAAGTTATGTATTACAAATATAAGTGTTTGAGATGGAATTAAATATAAACGAAGTGTTTCATGCAGCATATTTGTTTCTGAGTAGAGTATCACTGCGCATTTGGGATTTCGGTCGGAGGCATTTACACGGCTTTTAACTCTTTTCCGAAATTTATTTGTCGAAAATTTAGCTCAAATGATATGATAATTGGGGGTCCTGGAATAGTGATCGAAGTTGACGAGTCCAAGTTCGGTAAGAGAAAATATCGCCGGCGACGTCGAGTAGAATACGTTTGGGTGTTTGGTGGTATCGAAAGAACACATGAAAGGATAATTTTTTTGGTGGTAGTCGCTAGGAAGAATGCTCCAACTTTACACGGAATAATAATGAGACGTGTTTTGAATGGTGTGTTGACGCATCAATAACGTCAACTTTTATAATCATGAAAAGGTAAATCACTCTTTCGAATTCGTCACAGACTATGGCGAAAACACAAACCCAATTGAGTTGGTCGGGCCGGCACTGGATAGGCTGGAGATGTGTACATAAATTACGAGTCACTTAATTAAAACCAACTTCACTCCCCATAACTTTTAAATGAAATGTGAGACACTAGTATCCCAAATTAAAAATGCTTTTATTAATTTATGGAAAATGTGAAAACAGAATATAATTTCTAGATTTCGAACGAATTTTCGGGCATACATATATGTATATTATTTTAACCCTTAAGGTCTTTAGTCTTCTACATTTGTACTTGACAATTGCTCATTGTTTTCCAACTGACCGCTGTTTGGGCCATTTTCGTATATTATTTTTTTTAATTAAAAATTAATTATACAAATATAACCAGCTGTTATTAGTTTAAACAACTTAACTAAATGAATTAATTTTCGCTCATGTAACATTTTACAAAACAAAAAAAATTAATAATATAAATACAGAAGATTTTAGAAAACATCGTCAATAAAACATTGTCAATAATTTCTGATTGCCAGCACAATAAACTTTAACTAATGTTTTCGTTAATAGTTATTGTCGTTTTTTTCGGTAACGGTTCGACGCTTTTTAATTCAAAATATAGTCACCATTGTTCATTATGTGTATATTTTTGTGTGTGCGTATGTTGTGCTGTTTTTGCATTATTAAGGTGTGTGCTTTATATTAAGCAGCTTTTCTCTATTATATTCACTCGCATTTTATTGAGAGTGTATTTCCGTTCATACACACATCTATGAACTGCAAACTATTATTTGACGACTCTATATATCTTTTTCCTCATCTGTTGGTTCTTCTTTTTTTTTTTTGTTGAATGTATCGTGTGCATTTACATCGATGTGGAACTATATTTGTACAACTGTGTGTGTTTGTGTGTGTGTGTGTGTGAATGCATGCATATAAATGTCTGTTTGTATTCATAACTGTGTTCAACATTATCTTTTTAGCTGTTCTTTTCTTCCAACTATACATACATCATCGCATTGCTCTGGGAGGTATGTGCTTTTTACGCGTCATCAGTTTATATTTTTTTTTTGCTTGTTTTTAGTTTTTATTGTTGCTATTTTTTTTTTGTTGTTCTTATTGTTGATGTACATAGTCAAGTAAAATAATAAAAACACAAAAAGTGCTTGAGTTTTGTGACATGAATTTAAAAATATTACAGTTATATATGTACTTACATACCTAACTTAAATATGTACGTATGTATAATAAAAATATGTATATGTAGATGTGTTAAATATTTATTTATTAAAGCTTTAATAGAAAATATGGTTGTTAAATACAAGTATAAACAATAAGTATAAAACTGACCCATCCAACAGCAAAACAATGGGCCTTTGAATCCTCACTGATACAATGCGAATTACAGATTACAATATAAAGACTTATTAAAGTTGAAATAATTAAGCATACGTACTCCCGTTTTGAAATAAGAGCTGTATGTAGCTTGCTAAGGAATCAAAAACTTCATATAAAAAAACGCTTCAGAAATGCTTAAGGAATTTTTCTGTCTAAAAATTTCTGTTGTTAGTCTGCAGCTTTTTAAAAAGTAGTATTGTTTTTACTACTTTTTTTTTACGTAAATTAAGTTAGGCAACCCAGGCTTCGAGCAGGAATATCAAATTTTTCGTTCTTTCTGATCGGAATTTTGACAGGAGAGGTAAGCATAAACAAAATTTAATAAGCTTAAAAAATTAGAAGTTCTTTTTCAGTTGCAAACATGGTTGTTTTCAATTTCAATTTCACAATTCTTAATAATTGACGGAAAACAGCTGATTGCTACTGTTGCACTCACTGAAAGGTACTTTTGTGCTTTTTTTCTTTAAGAAATATATGAAAATTTTCTGCTAAGATTCCTAACAAGCTGCATACAGCTCTATAGGCAAATAAAAAAGTAAGAAAATTATTGTCGGTACATACCGTGAGAGGGTTTTGGATTCAACATTACTGACGCTTTATTTTAAAATTTATTTATACAAATTAGAAGCAAAAAACAAATATAACAAGTAAGAACTTTATTGTCAGTCTAGATATACTATACAATACCCTATAACAAGGTAACGAGAGAGGATCTAAGATCCAAAACAAGACTCATAAATCAAATATTATTGATATTTTTATGAATTTGTGGGCATATTTAGTATAGAAATAATTTTTCTAAAAAAAACTATTCAAATAAATTGAGTAGATTGATAGATTTAAGTGAAGATCGGAAAGCAGCTTTATATCGAAAATTTGTCTAAAAATTGCCTTGCAGGGTTTATTTTCACACTAATGATTAATGGGTATCATAAACATACATAAAACAAATTTGAGCGATATAAATGCGATAATCTGTATCTTACGGCATTTTAAGTTTTTACAAGGTTTACATGGGCACATGGCCAACAGACAGGCAGGCAGAAGGACGGACGGACATCGCTAAATCGACTCAAAAATTGGTTCTGAGGCGATATATATAATAAAAGATGGGTGTTGGTCAATTATTTTTAGTATTTACAAACAAACTCATTATACCCTGACTACAGAGTGTTATAGAGTACAAAAATAGGTTTTTTAGTATTTTCAAAACACTTTATTGATTTATTTTTTAAAATCATATATTTTTGATATAATTATATCCGCCAACAACGAAAGATGTAATAGATATTTTTTTAAATCTTAAACAAAAAAACATTGTTAAACAATTCGTGTACTTTTAAATATACCATTACACAATACACACTTTATTAATTTTAATTGGTATGATAAAACATTTATTTTTGATATTTATTAGGGTAATTTGGGTAATGTGGACCATATATTTTATTGTTAAAGATTTCCACCAAAGTAATAAAAAAAAATTTAATGGATCAGTTTTTTCTTCTTCCTTAATTAATTGGCTATGTGTATTTAATATAAAATAATTATATTTTAATATTCCAATTATATTTAAGTTATGTACGAAATAGCCTAGGTCTTTAAAAAAGTCACTTTAAAAATTGAAGGGTATATGGAATACCCTAGTTGAGATATTGTGAAAACTGGCTTACACCACTGGGACCTCGATAAAAGATCGAAAACACCATTTCTATTCAAAAACTATTTTGTAAAGTGTAGATTTGGAAACATGAAAGGATCTTTCTGTCCGTTAAGAAAACCATTTGAAAATTTTTAATTGATTTTGCACGTTGTCTGTTATCTGCTGAATGCCATTTCACCTTTTTAATCGCGTTCATATATAACATGATACTTAATAAGAAATAAATAAGAAAGTAGTAGTAGCTCAAAGCCAACTACACGACACCCAGCGACAGCATTATACCTTACACTTTTACCAATAAAATTTTAAAAAATATTCGAAAATATATAAAAAATAAATAAGCATAGTTATTTAAAAAAAATTTATTAATTTATTTTCAAAACAAGTATGTGTTTAGTATTAATGCATAAAATCACACTTCGCACACACACTTACGAAGTAACTGACAACTAACGACTACGATTATTTTTAAAACTGCAAATGCAATGCTAGTATTTTTCGACATGTCACGTGTATATAAAACCAGGTTTGCGAAATAATCATTGGTTTTCGAATTCCACAATACCCGAACTTACTTTATGTTACTTGGAAAATATTTTTTTATTTACTTTTGTTAAATATTTCCGAAATTCATTGAGTGATTTTCATTTAATCCCACAAGAAAAAGTCAAATAAAGACTTTTATTTCGTGTGGCCTAAAATAGAAGTATTCATAATAACACAAGGGAACAAGATTGAACTTTTTTTGTGTTGATTAGAAGTTTGTATCAATTTTTTACAATTTGAGGTCGCTGATTTCAAATCTGCACTTGGTTTTTTTTTCTATCAGCTCGACTTTTCGTGATATACCGTTATGTCCAAAATTAAGGCACTTCCACTACATATATTGGAATAATTTGAAAACGGTTCAACATATTCAGTTAAAAAAAATCCGAAATTTGCCAACAATATTATCTTTAAGGCGTGCTTACATCGATTTTCAATTTTCCCGGCAGTTTCAGAGATATCGTTGAAGTTTTGAAAAAATAAAAACGATTTTTTTTTAAATTCATAAAAAATTAAACAGTTTAAGTCCAAAATATTTGACAAATATATTTCGAATGAAATGAGCTTTATTTCATTGTAATCGGTGCACAACTTTTGATTTTGTTCACAATTTACTGAGAAAACTGAATTGATAAAAATCGCGATTTACATACAAAAATAACATTTATTTAATATGCGTGTGTTTGCTGCTGTTCTATTTATATAATTAGTTTTTGTTGATTAAGAACTGAATGTTGTTTTTAAGGTTATTTGGGACGTTTAATCCAAATCTGCACTTAGTTTTTTTCTATCAGCTCGACTTTTCGCGATATACCGTTATGCCCAAAGTTAGGGCACTTCCACTACGTATATTGGAATAACTTTAAAACGGTTCACCATTTTTTGGTGATTTCAAAATTGTTTTTTATACCCTATACCACTATGTGGTTTGGGTATAATGACTTTTTGCTGCTGTTTGTAACTACCAAAAATATTTGACCTAGACCCACCTTTTATTATACCGATCGACTCAGAATCACTTTCTGAGCCGATGTAGCGATGTCCGTCCATCCGTCCGTCTGTGTGTCCATGTAAACCTTGTAACCAAGGTTTGAAATTCGTGAAATTCGGTCTATGTTCAGACCTAGTCCCCATTCAAATGACCCCTATGAAATCGACATAAATTGCCATACGATCCAAATTATCATATAGATCTCAGTCAAATTGGGTTTTTATGTGTTTATTATATCCGTTAATCAGTAGTCCAAAAATAATGCCTATAGGACAATTCTTATTCATAGGCCCCATATAGAGCTGCTTCCCGACCTTCACTTAAATCTATCAAAAAACAAAAATATTTCGCAGATTTTTCTCAAATTTGGTTTGTATATAGTTTTGCAAAAAATAAGTGACCTTACCAAATGTGGTCTGGATCGGTCCATATATCGACCTAGTCCCCATATAAATATAGCATCCGATACGACCTTTTGCATATCTTGAGCCAAAAAAATTAATAACAATGCCACTCAAATTTGGTTTATGCTTATTTTCTGTAACGAATTAGAGATAGGGTCTCTAAACCATGGTATAGGGTATCGTACAGTCGGTCTAGACCGACTATAATTTCTTACTTGCTTAAAGTTGTAATGGTAATATAGAGAATAAAATTTATGGATTTCTCTTTCAAAAGCAAATTCAGAGTAGAATTAAAAATTGTTAACATTTAGGAAAAAATTCGAAGAAATACAGCTCAGTTGCGTTTATAAACTTCTTTCTCTTTTCCATTATTTTTTTTTTTTGTAGGCAAACTTACTTTTTGTATTTAAATTTCGTAATCCTTAGTTAATAAAGTGTCTTATGGAAAAAATCATTTTAAATTCTAATGAATACAAAAACTTTAAAAATTATCAGTTTTTAAAGCCTTGAGATTACATTGTCAAAATCTCTCTCTCTCTCTCATGTGAGTGCAAGATAGACAAATTGTTTTGTATTTTATTTTATTTAACAGACTTTGATTTTGCGATGCCATTAACCACCATTTTGGGGGGTTAGTAAATGCGCAGACTTATTACACCTATTTAGAAGGGGGCCAGTATGAACATATACAAATATAAAAACATGGCGTAAATCTGTAAAAGGACCAAAAACACAACAAATATAGAAAAAGGACTAAAAAGGAAAAACGAGGTCGCTGTTATTGCTATGGTCATACACAACTTTAAACAAACAAACAAAATGTGTAAGTATTCATGTAATGATTCATGACGAAAAAAATGCCATTTTCTTTTGACTCAGATTTCAAGGTATAAATGTTAAAGTTAAAGTTAAATTTTACCCTTTTTGATGTGTATGTACCATTTAAATATTTATAAAGTTTTATTCGTTTTTCCACTCAGTTGCTATGGAATTTGATAACTGTCAATCCTTGAGTCCATTTGTGCTTTTAGTGGAACTGAGTTGTTTATATACTATTAGAAAATATACAAATAAGAATTCACAAACACACGCATTTATGTTCAATATACGAACATTTTACTTTATATATTGTTATATGAATGTTGTTTGCTTAAATCACCCACTTGTTTCAACTCCCCCGTACTTATTGCTATGTTGTGGCGTTTGCATGGCAGTCATGTTGTCTCTAGACATGTGTAAAACCCCGCATTTTCTGCAAGAATTCCAACATTGTTAAAATATTTTCGTCCAGTGTTGCCAGATTGAATCGGGAGTATCTATTCATTCAAATATAGTAAAATTATCTCTTTTAAAAAAGTGAATTTTTATTGAAAAAGTATCTTATATTAAAAAAAAAATTATTTTACAATATTTGTTTTTTTGAAAGATCTTTTAAAATTACATAAAAATTTGCCACTCTATATTGACTTTGTTACATATTTTTGTACAATTGCTGCATCTGCACATTTGAAACATTTTGTTTCTTTTTTTTTGCGTACCTACTATTCAAACATACTATTTCAGTATTGTTAAACCAACATTAAATAAGTATACATATGTTGGTATGATTGTGGAAATATATATTAAATTTCTGTATTGTTTGTATCATAAAGTGAAAATAATTTTTTTGTAGTCTGCGTGGCTTGTATTAAAACGTATCATTTTTATACCAACCCTTGGTTAAACAACGGGGAGGCCATGACAAAACAGGTCCGCCTTTTAATGGTGTTTTTATTTTGCTACAGTGTGTTGTTATGTTGGGCCCCCAAACTTATTCATACACATACACACACACACACATTCGAAACATACACTCCTGAAAACTGTAAAAAACCTTCAAACGAGACTGACTATAATGCAAACAGTTCAGTTTATCATCATTCATCCCACATACATACCCGTGAATAGACCCCAACACTGTTGTTGTTGTTTTGGCGTATTTTTCATTCTTTTTTGTAACTTCTATACATATATATGCATGTTTGTATGAATGGACGAGTATTTCGGTTTGTTTCCTTCTTGTATACTCTACACTTTATACTCTTGACTGTTTTATGAAGACTAATGGCTTCCACTTGTACATCTTCTTATAGCTTTTTTCTACTTTTTCTTTTTGTTGTTGCCGAGTGTGTTAACAAAAAGTCCCTTTCAAAAATAATGGCAGAAAGTTATTTCTTTTTGCTTTATTTACCATTTTCTTTTTAAATATTTTTATATTTTTTTTGGCAACCATCAAAACATTATTTCATATACCGTTTGATTTGTTAAAACTTATTTCAAGTTGTTTTTGGAACATTTGTAAATGTTGAAAAAAAATATTGTTTGTTGGCTCAGGTGAATTTAAAAGTTTTTGTTGTATAGTTGTTAGCAGATACAAAAAAAATTTTGTATTTAAAATACTTGGTTTGTTAGATCTTCTTTTGTGCATTTTTGATTAAAGCAAATTGTAGATAGTTTTGTTAAGACTTCTTGGCGTATGGGTAATATTTTATTTATTGTTAACATGAAATGGACTTTTAAATGTATATATCGGAGATTTAAAATATTTTCTTTATTTAGAAATTTATAAGTTTACTAGCTGTTTTTACCTGGTCTTGCCCGGGATAAAAAGATCTTTGACTTGAAAAATGGTTCACTGTGCTTACCAGGCGCTGAGTACTTAGTCCCCAATGAACAAATTCCCCAATAAAATGAAATTTCTCCCCAAAAATTTGTATGGGCAGTAAATTCATTTTTTATTTCATTTAAAAATTTTTTGATTTTTTAATTTAGAAGTTTTTTATAAGAAGCTACAGCAGAAATGCTTCAAAAAAAAGCTGCGAAACCGCTTTAATTTTTTTTTTTTAAAGTTTATTTATAAACACCAAATATAACGGAATCGTTTGCAATTTAAAGGAATCAGAACTTTTAAAAATTGAATTCATTCAATAAGTGATCATCATTGAGCAGAGAACTCAAATTCATAGAATTGTGCCGCTTAAAATTGTGCCGCAAGGTTGCTTTATGCAACTGCAGCAACACCCGTGCTGCCGAGCAGTTGTTGTCAACTTATTTTAATTGCCAAAATATATTTTTCAGATCATTCCGATATTTTAGCTGAGCTGTGTTCCGAGAGCGCGTCTCGTCTTCGTCCGCGCACCGCACCTCGCATTTGGCGGCTACACCCGTGCTGCCGCGCAGTTCTCGTTAACTTATTTTAATCGCCAAAATATATTTTTCAGATCATTGCGATATTTTAGCTGAGCTGTGTTCCGCGAGCGCAGTTCTCGTTAACTTATTGTAATCGCTAAAATATATTTTTATGATCATTGCGATATTTTAGCTGAGCTGTGTTCCGCGTTTAGCAGCCACACCTGTGCTGCCTCGCAGTTGTTGCCAACTTATTTTAATTGTCAAAATATATTTTTCAGATCATTCCGATATTCTAGCTAAGCTGTGTCCGCGTGCGCGTAGCTTCCGCGCACCGAAATGATGCTATTAAAAAGAATACTCATTTGAATGCGTTTATTGTAGGAAATACATTGAGAGCAGCATGCAAATTTTTACTAAAATAAATATCTAACAAAATTCATTAAATAAAAATATCTAAAAATTTAAGAATGAATTTGGAGAGTAAGTTAATTTTTTATTTCGTTAAAAAAAAAAAAATGGGAAATTTGTTCATTTCTTTTGGGAACCTTTTTTTATTTTTGGAGAATTTGTTCACCGTGAAGTTATTCTCGTGTAAACCAAATTTCAGAGAAATCCGTTGAAAAATACAAATGGGCGTAAAAGTAGGCGTGGTCAGTAAAAATCATATGGCGACCTTCCCTGGAATATGTACTAAATTTCGGAGAAAGATAAAAATTACTATAACGAACAAATATACCAAAACAAAAAATGAATTTTATAAAAATGTGGGCGTAAAGGTAAGCGTAGCAAGAAAGATATGTATATAATGCGACCTTCGCTGGAGAAGAGAGATCACGTTTTCCAAATTTCAGAGAAAGCCATTGAAAACTAAAAGTTTGTATAGCAATCAAACAAAAAACAAAAAAAAAAAAAAAAATAAATAAAAATAAAACATAAATTTTATATACATAGAAGTGGTCGCAAAGTAGGCGTGGCCGTGAGAAGCATATGGTGATCTTCTCTGGAGTATAGAGATCGTGTATACCAAATTTCAGAGAGATTCCTTGAAAAATAGAGATTTCTATAGTGAACAAATATACCAAAAAAACAGAAAAAGAATTTTGTATAAAAAGTGGGCGTAAAAGTAGGCGCGGCCGGCAAGAATCATATGGTGACCTCCCTTAAGTGCAGAGATCGTGCGTGGCAAATTTCAGAGAAATCCGTTAAAAAAAAAATTGTGTAGCGAACAAATGTACCAAAAACAAGTAAGAGTGTTAAATTCGGCTGTGCCGAATCTTTGATACCCTCCACCTTGGTTTGAGTCTTGATAATAAATGTAAATAAAAAAGTAAACAATTTGTTAAATTTAATATCAAATTATTTCAGCAAATTCTTTGGGTTGGTTTTCGTCTTTTCTATTATTTCGGATTTATTTCGGTGTTTGCTTTTTGGTCATCGTGGTTGCTGATCGGCATGCATTTAGGTTATGTACCTATATGCATGCGTATCCGGTTATATGACAACTTCTCGTTTAATTTAGTTTTTGCTAATTAAATAGCTCGCCCTAACCTCCATTGCAAAGGTAATAGTTGTGTAGGGAGGCTATATGCATTAAATCGTGCTAATTAGAGAAGGCTGTATAATTTCTTTTAACTGGCCAAATATTCCTTCATTGCGGCCATATCGGTCGGATGGAGTAACAAAATAATAACCAAAAAAAAAACTCTCTCAACTTTTTTTTATTAAAATATTGGCATATTTGGAAAACATAGAGAATAAATTTATAATAATAAATATTCAAATTAGGGATGCCAAACGCAAAAAACCAAATGTCCCAAACATTTTAAATAAAAGAATTTGTTCTCTTTATTTTCTGAAAAACTTCAAATTTTCATCCAAAAAAAATTGTGAAAATTTATATATAAATAACATTCTCATCATATTGCGTTTATTTGTGTAACAGTTTTTATGTTCGCAATTCTTAAATATCATTTGACGTTTTCTAAAATTCATTGAATTTAAATCAATGTTTTCTGTAGTATGATTCTGTAAATTTCAACGATCCGACAATCGCAAAATATATCGACAGCTATTGTTTTTTGCACTGAGGATTAAGTGATTCACTAAGTACATACATACATCTTAACGACAGTCGACCAATCTATTTTTCTATTTATTTACATTGTTAAATTCTATTTATTTAAAAACACAAAGAAGAATAGAAAAAAACAAATTACTTCGTGTTTGACAGGATGATTATATGTTTATGTTTAATATCTTTATTTTTTACTAATATTTCTGTGTATTTATTTGAAAATTAAATAATGAATTGAATATGCTATTTAATTTCTTTATTTATATAAAAAAGTTTTTTAATAAAAGCAAAATATTTTCACTATTTTATGATCTTTATTTATGTATGACGACATTTCAACCTAAAAATTTAAGTTTTTATCGATTGAATAAACAACACAAAAATGGTTGTCGTTTAGATAACAACAACAATCGAGTTTAACAAGTAAGAAAATTATAGTCGGTCTAGACAGACTATACGATACCCTATACCATGCGTTTAGAGACCCTATCTCTTAGGCCCGGGTAACTGGACATAGAAAATAAGCAAAAACCAAATTTGAGTGGGATTTTTATTAATTTTTTTGGCTGCAGATATGAAAAAGTTCATATCGGATGCTATATCTATATGGGGACTTGGTCCAAAAATGGACCGATCCTGATCATGTTTGGTAAAGTCTCTTGTATTTTGCAAAAATATATACAAACAAAATTTGAGAAGAATCAGTGCAATATTTTTGTTTTTTAATAGATTTAAGTGAAGATCGGGAAGCAGCTCTATATGGGGTCAAAGGGATCATTTTTGGACTACACATTAATAGATGTAATGAACGCATACAAACCCAATTTGAGTAAGATCTATATGACAATTTGGATCTTATTGCAATTTATGTCGATTTCATAAGGGTAATTTGTATGGGGGCTAGGTCTGAACATGGACCGATTCTCACCAATTTCAATAGCGTTCATCCCATGGCCGACAAAAGCTCATGTACCAAATTTCATCAAAATACATTCATATTTGCGACCTGCAGTTTGATTACAAGCTTTACATGGACACACAGACGGACGGACGGACGGACGGACGGACGGACATTGTTAAATCAACTCAGAAAGTGATTCTGATTCGATCGGTATAATTAAAGATGGGTCTAGGTCAAATATTTTTGGTTGTTACAAACAGCAGCACAAAGTCATTATACCCAAACCACATAGTGGTATAGGGTATAACAATAGCGAATATCGTTTACAAATTTTACTGATAATTTTGCTATTTTCTTTTTTTTAACGATTCGACTATCGTTAAAAGAAGTTACTGAATCGCGGTACTGAAAAGCTAGTAATTTCTCCTGAATGTCAATATTTTTTTTAAATGTAAAAATTTTTTAAATGTAAACATAGGCATTTGGTTTTTTTTTTGGAATTTCAATTTGTGTTTAACGAATAAAATTTATATATTAAAGATGCAATTGATGTCTTCTAAATTTAAAATTATAATTTCCGACGTTTTGATATGATTTTCTGAAATTCAATTAATTGTAATTTATAATTGAAAATTTTTAATTCCAGTTTTTAGAATTGATATTTTCTTAAATTTGAATTGAAAATTTAAAAAGTGCAATTTTGTATTTGTGTGAAAAAAGATGAATGAATTTGTAAATAGAAAATTTATTGCTGAAAAATGGAAGGCAAATCCAAACAAAGAAGTACTGTTAGTTCTGCTCTGGAACGCTATTTTGAAGCCTTATCTGTATAGAGAAACCAAGGAACCACAACAGACATCCCCACCAGGGATGTTGGTACAGCATGTTGGTGAAATTGGTTCAAAGATGAAAGGGATGGAGTGGCTTAAACCCGAAAGCTATAAAAGGTGCAAAAAGTCTTAGAGAAGCAAAATAAAGTCAAAAAAACTAGACTAAGAAATCTATATTAACTTTTTGGAATGAGTAATTATTGCGTTGATATGGGTGACGAAACCGATACCTTTTTGTCCTCAATATTAAAATGCTTTTAAATGATAGATACTTCATGTTTCAGTAACTTCTATTGGCATTAAAAAGTTTGGTTCGAAATATCTTGTCCGGTCGGCTATTTGTGAATGCGGCAAAAGTCATCTTTATCTCTAAAAATAGGAACTATTGATGGATAAGCAGAGAGGAGTGTTTAAACAACAGATTAATTCCTTTTATGCAAAGCCACGATGTACCCACTTTGTTGTGGCCTCAGTTCATAACACTGCAACAACTGGGAAAATAATATTGAATTTGTTAAACAAGACATCAATCCACCAAACGTCAAACAATGTCGGCCAATTGACAGACATTGGGCTCTAATAACAACCATTTTGAACAAGAGTATATAGACTATCAATGACATAATAGATTTTGAAAGACCAACCATAAAAAATAACAACTGTCAAACGCCTGTTAAAGGATATACAGAAATAGCTTTTATATTTATTTAAATATAATTTTATTAAATTCTAAAAAACAAGTAAGAAAATTATAGTCGGCCTAGACCTGCCATACGATACCCTATACCATGGTTTAGAAACCCTATCTCTTCGGTCCAACTAACTGGATATAGAAAATAAGCAAAAACCAAATTTGAGTGGCATTGTTATTAATTTTTCTGGCTGCAGATATGAAAAAGTTCATATCGGGTGCTATATTTATGTGTGGACTAGGTCAAAAATGGACCGATCCTGACCATATTTGGTAAAGTCACTTATATTTTGAAAAAATATACACAAACCAAATTTGAGAAAAATCTATGCAATATTTTTGTTTTTTTGACAGATTTAAGTGAAGATTGGGAAGCAGCTCAATATGGGGCCTATGACTAAGAATTGTACAATAGGTATTATTTTTGGACTACTGATTAATGGATACAATAAACACATACAAACCCAATTTTACTAAGATCTATATGATAATTTAGATCTTATGGCCATTTATGTCGATTTCATAGTGGTCATTTGTATGGGGACTAGGTCTGAATATTGACCGATTTTCACCAATTTCACAAGCTTTCATCCCATGGCTTATATACCAAACTTCATAAAAATATATTCATATTTGCGACCAGTAGTTTGATTACAAGGTTTACATGGACACACAGACGGACGGACGGACGGACGGAGGGACGGAGGGACGGAGCGACGGACATCGTTAAAACGACTCAGAAAGTGATTCTGAGCCGATCGGTATAGGTCGAATATTTTTGGTAGTTACAAACAGCTGAACAAAGTCATTATACCCAAACCACATAGTGGTATAGGGTATAAATATTATAAAAAAAATAAATAAACATTTTTTTTTTAATTTTATAAATTTGAAATGAAACATTCGTTAAGAAAAATGTTTTTAAAAGATGAATATTTGCCATACGAAGCTGGATAAAATATTTTTTTAATTGTTTTTAAATTAAAAATCCGTTTCTTTATTGATTTGATATGTATGATTTAATGAATGTTGGCGGGTTTCAGGTCGTTCTTATAGGACCACCCCTCCGATAGTGTTGTACCCCCTCGCCAAGCGAACATCTAATAACCTTAACTCTTTTTTGTTTTAAACATTTTTTATAGGTCCATAGGTGGTTTTGAATATCCGTCGTATCGAAATTTCAAGTGAAATATTTTTTTAACATATTTTGGTACTGTCTTTTTAAATCCTATAGAGAAATTTTTTATAGGGGGTATTAGAACTCATTCCTAATCGATTTTTCCAGTAAAATTAATTTTTTGTACTTTTAGTTTTATTTATTTATAATGTAGCCGTTTTTATTTTAAAAAAATTTTAAAGGGTTGAACACACTCGCCAAAAATTTTCCAGTAAAAATATTTTGATTCCCATAAAAATTTCAAGCAAAATTAATTTTGGTTCAATGGTGCGTGGTAGAGAAGAAGAGACTCACTCTAAAGTGAGTCAGCTCAAAATTTTTCAATTTTCACTTTTTGCAAGAAACGATACACTAGTCTTTCGCAAAAAAAATACAGTTGTAACCCTATTTGTGTTATAAGAGTAGCTTTTTTAGGATCCACTAAAGACATATTTTGAGTTGCACCCAAAAAACTTGTTATTTTTGATGATCACTGAAAAAATCGGAAAACAACTACTGCTTTATATTTATGATTCGCAATACTTTACAATGAAACAACTGTTTTTAAATTTTATAGTAAATATTGAAAAACCCATTTTTTGCCTCTACTGAAAATTTGTAAATTTTGAGTTGACTCACTTTAGAGGTACAAATGCGATATATTTAAAAAATTCATAACTACACTGTATTCTAAATCGGACCGGTTTCTGTCATTTCAGCCCTCATCTGCGATTTATTGAACATTGTAATAATTGTTATACTATAATTTAATAGATTGTTTCCATATGAAATTTTTCAACTTAGGACGGGCGTGAGGTTTGAACCTGCGTCTATCGCACATACACTCGTACTTGCACTTTTTGGCCAGCTTTTTAACACACTCAGAGCAGTGTGGTTAAGAATCAGTTTTCATACCATACGGCTTTTACTTCGTATTAATTTCAGAAGATAACAACTCTGTCCAAACAGACAATCGTTATTTTTGAATTTTTTAATATTTTTGCATTTATACTTCTAGTTTCTACTATTCTCAGTTTCGTAAGAGTTGTCACATGTGATGTATGGTTTGTACATTCTATATATTGCACTTTTTACATATATTTGAGATTATTCTTTGAAGCGAAAATTTTTTGTTTGTTAGATTTGAAGTCTTTTTCAGTCATATTGCAATTAATACTGTAATGAGTATGCAAATTTTAATTTTGTTTCAATGGTGCGTGGTAGAGAAGAAGAAAGCATATATTTCAAAAATGCATAACTACCCTGTATTCTTAATCGGACCGGTTTCGGTTTTATTGACATTTTTTATAACATTCAAATAAAATATTGAATAAAAGTTATTAGAGACCATGGGAAAACGACCGAGTTAAGCTGTGTTGCTATAGCTTCAATATTGGCAATTTTAATTCTAGCGTCGCAGTAAAATACATTGTAATTGAATTTAATTTATCGCGCCAAACAGTACACTATCAAATTCTTTGGACAGATCAAAGCTCCTTTGGGTTCAACTCATCAAAACAAAAGATTTTTGTAAGGCTGCCACAGGTACGAAAGCCAAAAAGTGAGCCATGGTGGAGGCCCTGTCATATTCTGGGGGTACATTGCGAACAATGGGTTGGGTGCCTTGGTTCCCATCGCCGGCTCGATTAACCAAGGCCAATATTTGAGCACCCTAAATGATAACGCTTTCCTCTCCGGTGACAGGTTGATCGGAGAATCAGTTATCCTGCAGCAGCAATGCCCCATGCCACGAAAGCAGGATGATGTTAAAATATTTGGAGGATGTTGGTGCTACTACTCCGGACTGACCACCCCAAAGTCTATAAAGACAACTAAAAATTGAATACGAAAATGCATCATTTTGTTTTTGTCCAAATAATTATGCCGACTAGTGTACATATTGCTCTTTTTACATATATTTGAGATGATGCTCTGAAGCGAAATTTTTTTAATTTTATTAATTTTTATTTTATTTTATCTAACAAAACTGTTGTTATATCAAATCCAATCAACATTTTTTATAGGACCATAACTCTGGTGATCTTAAATGATTTTCTTTACATTTTGTTTCTATTTTATATTTTGAAATTACTTTTCACTCTAAATCTCGCAGGAACATTTTTTCCAGGATCAGCCTTCGAGGGTTGTGGAATGCACCCCAATCGAATGTTCCAGTTAAATAATTAAATTTTCTTTTTATTTTATCGAAACGGTTTTTTTTTATCTAAAATCCCATCAGAAAATTTAATATAGGACTATATCTCGGTTATTTTATAACCCCCTCCCCAATCTAATTTTTCAGTACAATTATTTTAATTCTGTATTTTGACACCGTTTTTATCCCATTTATACAACAAGCTCTCGGGGGGTTTTTGCTCCCCCCATAATCGAATTTTCTAGTAAAATTAGTTTCTTAAATTTTATTTTTATTTTATGTAACGAGGCAGTATCTATAATATTAATAGGCTAGGCGATTTCTTGTGACCGATGTTTTGTAAGGTATTTCTTTTTAGCCGTTTTGCAGATTTACAGATTTTTAAATTTTTTCCTTTATTTTGAGTAAATTTAATTAATTTGCTTCCATTTAATTTGCCAATTAAGAATCCTGTGCATAATCAAAAGGAAAATGTTTATTGCTTTTCGAAAACTGATTATCCAAAATTGAATGCTCTCCTATCCGATATTGACTGGAATGATATCCTATCATCTATTGATTATGATGAGATGATCACAAGCTTTTACAACACGTTGAACGCATGTATATCTATAACGGTTCCTATGATTTCAACCCGTAAAAGGATGGGTCCACCATGGAATAATAATTATATGGCTAAATTCAAAAATAGAAAGAATAAAGTATATACAAAATTCAAAAAGTCTGGTTCCCATCTGATTTTATCAAGTATTTAATTGCTAGATCAGAATACAATATTGAAAACAAAAGGGCTTACAATAACTACTTAACTCGTATGAAACATAATTTAAAGAGGAATCCAAAATCATTTTACAATTTTGTTAATTCTAAACGTCGATCACGTGAATATCCTAATTCTTTGAAATTTGGATCAATTTCAGCCGATGATGATTTATCAATCAGTTTTGTTTTTGCTGATTTTTTGCTACAAAATATTCAATACAAAATTTTGATCAATCAGTACAATGTCCCTTTGAAATTTCCAAAGCTTCTTCGATAATAAATGTAAATTTTCTTAACAACATCACTGTTTTGAGTAACATGAAAACACTGAAAAATTCTTTTGATACTGCTCCTGATGGAATACCAAATAAAATTCTTAAGCACTGTGCTGACTCCCTGTCCTATCCACTAACAATACTTTTTAATCAGTCTTTGCGTATAGGATATTTTCCTTTATATAAATCAGGCAATAAGGTAATGTGTCTAACTACCGAGGCATCGCAAAATTGAGTGCAATCCCCAAACATTTAGAAAAAATTATAACAGACTCGTTATCTCATCAAGTTTCATCCATACTTTCTCCATAACAACACGGCTTTCGTAAATCTCGTTCTACAATCACCAACGTTCTGGAACTCACTACAATTATAAATGATGGATTTAGAGATCATATGCAAACTGACGTAATTTACACCGACTTTAGTAAAGCCTTTGATAAGGTGAATCATGATATTTTATTATACAAGCTGAATTCTATGGGTTTCAGTAATTCTTTAGTTTGCTAGTTAAAATGTTATTTAATGAACAGATTTTAGCGGGTTTAATTTAGAAACGCTGTCTCTTAAAAAATCGAAGTGTTTTTTGGTGTTCCACAAGGAAGTCATCTTGGCCAGCACCTTTTACTTTATTTATCAATGATCTCCCTTCTGTTATTCAACACTCTATAATTCTCTTATACGCTGATGATGTCACACTATTTTCCTCTCTTCAGAACTGCTTTCAACATTTGTTGCTATAATCCGATTTAAATAATTTTTGTAGATGGTGCAATGTAAACCTTATGGAGCTCAATATAAAAAAATGCAAGCATATGTCCTTTTACGGATGTAATAATCTACATACTACTTATTTTGTGAATGAAAGTGAATTGGAATCCGTTGATACATTCTCAGATGTTGGCATTTTATTGGATCAAAGATTAAACTTTCGTCCGCATATATCTTGAGCAATAAACGAGGCTTATCGCGTTCTTGGATTTATGAAGCGATGGAGTAAAGAATTTTCTGGTCCATATGTAACCAAACAGCTATATACATCCCTGGTTCGTCCCATCCTGAAATATCATTCTATAATATGGGATCCGTTTTACATTATTCATATAAATTTCGTCGAATCTGTCCAGAAACAATTTATTTTATTCTGTCTACGTGGACTTGGTTGGCACTCCCGTGCCTTACTCTCTTCTGACTTGCCGACACTGAATAGTCGTAGAACAATGCTCGGTATTTCCTTTCTACTCAGTTTATTCCATGGCGACATTGACTCCAATTACTTGTTAAGTAGAATTCAAATTAATATACCATCCAGACCTACAAGAACCTTTAAGCTCTTAAATATTGATTATTTTTGATTTAACTATGTTAATAATGACCCATTTTGCCGGTTATGTGATCAATTTAAGGGAATTTACCACATCATAGATTTGTTCGAAAATAACGAATCTTTGAAATGAAAAATTATTCTATATCTAAATAATTAAATCGTTATTATTTTATTTGTTATATGTATTTTATACACTAAATATATTAGTCTGTAAGGACATATGTAATTCCATAGACTTTAAATAAATAAATAAAAAAAAAATAACACATATATAAAATAAAATTACACAGTTTGTTATCTTCATTCACAATAATAATAAACCATAAAATTGTTGGTTTGTGAAGTGGATAAGTTGAAAAATAAAGCTGCATAAAAAATATTTAATTTAAATCCCATAGTACATTTTTTTATAACCACACGGCGGGGATTTTGTATCCCCTTCGAATAGTTTTTTAACAGAAGTTTAATTTTTTTTTTTAATTTTGCATAATATTTAAGCAAAAATGGGAAAAAGAGATGTTTTCAAAAATTCGCCTAAAAACGTGCAAGTATAAGGAAACTATTTTTCTAGATTTCAAAAAACGAAATTTTGATTTTTTTATGGTAAACAAAGTTCTACTTAACAATCTGGTCAAAAAAAGTATAAAAGAAAACACATTTTTCACTTTTGATTGAGTGATTTCAGTATTAATACTTACATTTTTAAAATAAAATTAAAAAAAAAATATTTCATTTGAATACACCAAATCGCGAGGCAACTAAAAATAATATGCTTTCTGTCGATTTGTTGTCTTATTTATAAATATTTATCAAAACTATTATTTGCCATTTTGGCAAGTTGTTTAATTTCAAATACTCCTCTGTGGTAATGTCAAAAAAGTAAAAAAAATATATTTTCTAATTATCGCCAATAACAACTTACAGCTTACATTTTTATATAAACTCCATAAGCGTATGGTTAATCAATAAAAGTAAACTCTAAATTACTTTATGACTCATGACAGAATTTAAAAATGTACTGAGGCGTTTTATTTCGATCGTATAAACAACCATCAATGACATACCAATTTAAGAGGGGAGGTGGTTGTTTAGCAAACATATGGAATGATTGGTTAGGTGTAGTGATTGTTGGTACAAGAGTTGTTTGCTTTCTATATAAGTAACCCATTCTAACTGACCACCTCTACTATAAACTGAAACATATAAGAAGGAAAATCAAACCAAGGGAGTTTTTGAAAAAAGCATTAGAAAAACTGATGCCGTCATAAAAAATTAACTTGTTGATTTTTAAGCAAGAGTGACTTGACTTTTCCATTTTGTTGTTGCCTACTTTATTTAATATTATATCAAACATTTTACTTAGGTTAGAATGTTTTTTTTGTTTCCATAATTTCCTTTTAATTTCTAAGTACAAAAAAAATATATTACTTAAATTATTCAATCTATTGGTTACATTATGACTAAAACTTTTACTCTATTATTAACCAAGAGTCCATTCATTTAAACAGCTACCGAACAAAACACCACCCACTTTTCGCAATACATTGTAGACATTACTATTATTTTTTTTTTTTTGAATTTTGTTCCTAATGATAGACAAATTGTGTTCTTAACGAGCAACATTATGAAAACCTCAAAACAGTTGGCTTGGTAAACATTCCATTTTCGTCGTTGTTGTTTTTCTTTTTTCTATAACCCACTACACATAATGGGCATAATGGTTAGAACTTTTTGTCGTTTTAATAAAACAGCCTCTAATTAGATAATTCAAGCCAGATAAAGTCTGCAATATATAAAAACTACATACAATATACATTAGGGCGGGTCGATATGTAGGGAGGCAAAAAAACCGCTCAAGTGACAAGGAAAATCATATTCTAGGGATCAAAATAAGAAACTTTTGCCAAGTATGGTTCCTACTTCAAAAACGAATTCTGATGTCCCGACTTCTGACATGTCTGTCTGTCTGCCATGGGGCAACCCCATTCCCCCTCATGCAATTGATCTGAAACTTGGCCCATAGTCTTGTTGTGACTACAGATTAATTTTGGGGTAGTCACGCAGAGTCATGCATAGTCACGGAGTGATCTAAAAGTTATTTACCCTCAACCCATCGATCTTTTAGAATAACATAACTTAGTCAAGACGTATGATTATTATTTATTAACAAAGTAGAAGATACGTATACGTATGAGTGTTAATTTTAATATTAAATCAAACACACTCAGCCAATTCTAAAAAAGATGTTGATGGTTTTAAATGTTTCTATGGGGAAACCCCCAGGGGGTTCTAGGGTGTGTGGGTGGGTCGGCCCTCCAAAGTTAGTGGGGGTCGATCATACATTTGGACTCGATTGGGGCACTCTAAATGGGTCAAAGTGAGACAGACAGACAGACAGGTCAAAAGTCGGGACATCAGAATTCGTTTTAGAGGTATTGATCCCTAGAATACGATTTTCCTTGTCACTTGGGCGATTTTTAAATCGGCCCGCCCTAATATACATACATATATTTCAAACAGTTTAAAGAAAGAATGAAATGGTCCTGGTTTCAAAAACTTTAATTTTTTAATATGAATAAAATTGATATATCAATTCACCCCAATTCACCAATAGTTTAAAATTCCTTTTATATTTAACTACAACACTTGTAATAGTTTTATGTTATTTAATTAAATATATTTATTAATCTTGAAAGTGAAACAACATCTAAAAAAGTATTTTTATTAATGGGTGGGGGGAAAGATTTTAAAGGCGAAAAAAGCCGTATATTCATCATTTTTTTTAAAGATACGAATAATGGTGGATTATTTATTTCATATACAAGTTTGAGTATAAAATTTGAAGAAATTTTCAATTGAAAATTTTAATAAATAAATCCGTGACAGCGAATCTCCGGAGGCGGCTCGAAAAAAAGTGGTTTTGCGGTGAACATCATGACTCGTTACCGGATCAAGTGAAATAATAGATCTTAATGCGTTTAAAAGGTGATACGTTTCCCGAGGTAATCACGAATTTTGAAGTGAAAACACGGAATTTTGAAGTGAAAAACACGATTTTTGTTATAAAATTTCGGTGAATTTGTTGTTAAAAATGGAGAACAATGTGGTAAAAAAAATCTTCGTGATTACCTGATCAAGTAGATTATGAGTCAAAAATGTTGTTTGTGAGAAAATTGACTTAAAGTTTTTAACATATACATTATACTGTATGATGGCCGGTCGCTGGAAACGCTGTATCTTCGTTAGTTTTGCTCCGATTTTTGACACAACACTCTCGACATGTTGTACATTCAGAAAAAAAAAGAATTTAAGAATTAAAAAAAAAATTTAAAAAAATATTTAATAAAATAATAAATAAAATAACAATAAAATCCAAAAAATTAATACTATACGTTACCCTATACCATGAGTTTAGGGACCCTATCTCGTAGGTTCAACTAATTAGTTATAAAAAATAAGCATAAACCAAATTTGGGTGACATTGTTAACTGTTTTTTGCCTTCGGATATGAAAAAATTCATATCGGATGCTAAATTTCTATAGGACTAGGTCGAAAAATGGACTGATCCTGACTAACTTATTTTTTGCTAAAAGATATAGAAACCTAATTTGAGAAAAATCTGTGCAATGTTTTTGTTGTTTGATCGACTTAAGGAAAGATCGGGAATCAGCTTCATATGGGCGCTGATTAATGGATGTAGTAAACATACACAAACCTAATTTGATCAAGAACTATATGATAATTTGGATATTATGGGAATTCAAGTCGATCTCAAAGGGGTCACTTGTATGGGAACTAGGTCTGAACATAAACCGATATTCACCAGCTTCAATAGCGTTCATCCTATGGCCGATATAAGCTTATATACTAAGTTTCATTAAAACAAATTCATATTTGCGACCTAAAGTTTTATTGCAATGTTTACATGGACACACAGACGGACGGACGGACATCGCTAAATCGAACCCAAAAGTGAGTCGATCGGTATAATAAATTATAAAAGATGGGTCTACTTCAAATATTTTTGGTAGTTACAAACACTAGCACAAAGTCATTATACCCTGACCACATAGTGGTATAGGGTGTAAAAACATTAGTTTTTAAATTCACACATAATAGAACAACAAAAATTATTCTGGTTGATATCGCGGACTAGCAAAAAATGTGAAAGTGAATTTTGGAACAGGTGAGATAATCTTTTAATAAGTACTATTACTAAAAAGTGGTTCCTGGGATTCGCGGAAAACTCTGCATTTTTCTAGTTCCGCTAACTCGGGCATTTTATTCGAGGAATTTCCAGAATTAAGAGAAAAACAAGTAAGAAATATTGGAAATGAAAAAGAACTATAGTAACTAACTGAAAGACAATTGAAAACATTTTGAAATAAAATTTTAAATATGATAATTTTTTTCATTGAATTACTTATAGGTTTAATAAAACCATATAATTCTATAAACGAAAAACAACTTAAACAATTAAAAAAGAATCTTTTCTAAATAAAGTATTCTTTATAGAACAAAAAATAACTAACTGAAGGATACAGAATGCAGTGTAACTACATTTTAAATATTTTATTCATTTATTTTAGACGTAAAAAGTATCATTTTATAAAATTTAAAAATTTTGTTAATTAAGATAAAAAACTCTAAGAAAAAAAATAAAATATATTAAAACTTTAATACGAAAAATTGTTCGAAAATCGTTAATATTTGAAAAAAATATTTGAAAATCGTTAATATGTGAAAAAAATATTTGAAAATCGTTAATATTTGAAAAAAATATAAAGATTTGGTGTGATTTAATAACAAATTTAGTAAATAAATATTAAAGTGTATAAATTTTATAATCAGCCCAATTCTAAACAAAAATTCCGCATGAAATATCTCACTTCTCCCTTTTCCCCTATTATGAATAAAAATTCCTTCGGAAAAAAAATTCGATGGGAAAAAAGTAGTTATTCTCAATGCACTTGATTTTAGTTTTTTCCCTCAAAAAATTTCCCTTGCAAAACAGACGGGAGTTTACATAAAAATGTAAAAAGTACTTTGATAAAACAAAATTTAAATAAAAAAAATTAATATTTTATTGTTCTTGTAGGTTGAAGACCACAAATAAAGCACACCTTCAACTTTTGTTAACTTTAATGAAATCCAGTTCAGGCATTGATTGCGTTTTCCATAGATTCAGCCCGCAATTGACTTCTAGCAATCTTTTAGCTATTTCGTTGTTGTTATTGTACAACACAAATTTCCTCCACAAGTGCTCGCATCATAGCTATGCTATTCATTTTTTATTTAATTTTTCTTTAAAATAAATTTATATTCGTTTGCACACACAAAAAAAATAGAAAACTTATTGTCAATAAGCAAAAGAACTGGCTTCGAAATTCGATGATGCCACTTAGTCATTTTTTTATTCACGCGGAATTTATAATTGGAGAATTTTTTTCTCGAGAAAAGTATTTTCCGTGAGAATGAAATTCCTTGAGAATATTCGTAATTGGGCTGAATGTGATTTCACAATATTGTGTAATAAAAATTTAATATACAAAATACGACACTAAAACATTAAACTTATGTTGCGAAAAAAATTAAATAAATGTTGCCCTCTATGTTCTATTGCGTGGAATTTACGTGTTCTATTATTAATATTATTAACTAATTGTTATACCCTATACCACTACGTGGTTTGGGTATAATGACTTTGTGCTGCTGTTTGTAACAACCAAAAATATTTGACCTAGACCCATCTTTAATTATACCGATCGAATCAGAATCACTTTCTGAGTTGATTTAACAATGTCCGTCCGTCCGTCCGTCCTTCCGTCCGTCCGTCCGTCCGTCCGTCTGTGTGTCCATGTAAAGTTTGTAATCAAACTGCAGGTCGCAAATATGAATTTATTTTTATGAAATTTGGCATATAAGCTTTTATCGGCCATATGATGAACGCTATTGAAACTGGTGAGAATCGGTCCATGTTCAGACCTAGCCCCCATACAAATTACCCATATGAAATCGACATAAATTGTCATAAGATCCAAATTGTCATATAGATCTTACTCAAATTGGGTTTGTATGCGTTCATTACATCCACTAATGAGTAGTCCAAAAATGATCCCTTTGACCCCATATAGAGCTGCTTCCCGATCTTCACTTAAATCTATTAAAAAGCAAAAATATTGCACTGATTCTTCTCAAATTTTGTTTGTACATATTTTTTCAAAATACAAGAGACTTTACCAAACATGATCAGGATCGGTCCATTTTTGGACCTAGTCCCTTTATAGATATAGCATCCGATATGAACTTTTTCATATCTGCAGCCAAAAAAATTAATAAAAATCCCACTCAAATTTGGTTTTTGCTTATTTTCAATGTCCTGTTAGTTGGGCCTAAGAGAAAGGGTTTCTAAACGCATGTTATAGGGTATCGTATAGTCGGTCTAGACCGACTATAATTTTCTTACTTGTATTTTCATTTATTTTAGATGTAAAAAAGTATAATTTTATAAAATTTTAAAATTTTTTAATTATTCAAACTTAATTTAAAATGATGTATTAATAATAACTATTTTTAAAATTATTTTTTAAAATAAAATAACAATAAAACACAATTATTCATCTGTTGTTTTTATTTCATTCATTGCATTATAACAAAAAAATTGTTTTAATAAAAAGATTTGTGATTTTGCTAAACAGACAGCGAACCCGGCGGTTCTGCTTACTAAAACAAGTGAGGAAATTATAGTCGGTTTAGACCGACTATACGATACCCAATTCGATGGCTTAGAGACTCTATCTCTTCGGCCCAACTAATTCTATATAGAAAATAAGCATAAACCAAATTTGAGTGGCATTGTTATTAATTTTTTAATGGTATAGTGGTATCAAATATATTTTGATGAACTTTGGTGTATAAGCTTTTAGCGGCCACAGAACGAACGCTATTGAAGTTGGTGAAATTCGGTCCATGTTCAGACCTAGTCCCAATACAAATGACCCCTATGAAATCGACATAAATTGCCATAAAATCCAAATTATCATAAAGCTCTCCGCCAATTGAGTTTGTATGTGTTTATTTTATTCATTAATTAGTAGTCCAAAAATAATTCCCATGGGACAATTCTTAGTCATAGGCCACATCTCGTCACTGCTTCCCGATCTTCACTTAAATCTATCAAAAACAAAAATATTGCACAGATTTTTTCAAGTTTGTTTTGTATATATTTTTTCAAAATATAAGTGACTTTACCAAATATGTCCAGTCCATATGGATCAGTCCATTTTTTGACCACGTCCCCATATAAATATAGCACCCGATATGAACTTTTTCTTATCTGCAGCCGAAAAAATTAATAACAATGCCACTCAAATTTGGTTTCTGCTTATTTTCTATATCGAATTAGTTGGGCCGAAGAGAGTCTCTAAGCCATCGTATAGGGTATCGTATAGTCGGTCTTGTCCGACTATAATTTTCTTACTTGTTTAATATAAGGTCATAATCTTAATTTGGTTTAAACCTTTTCCATTATACTCGTCCTTATTCTTAAGACTCTTTTCCAAAATTCATGGTATAGGGTATAATCGACCTAAGCCTTTATTAATTTCTTTGCTTATTTACTAGCAGTAACCCGATGCGCTTCGCTACACCCCCAATACGTTTTATAGAAAACTATTTTTTTGTATAGGAGGTGCCACGCCCATTAGTCTGATCCCTCCCACTACTCGCATTAATAACTTATGAACTCAAACAAAGTCGCGAGACTTTCACTATTATAGTACTCCAACAAAATTTGGCGTGAAAGGGGGCGTTGCGTAAGAAATGTTAATTTCCACCTATAAAAACTATATGGGAGCAATTACATAATTTTAAAAAAGTGGGCGTAAAAGTGGGCGTGGTCAAAAAAAGCACCCTATTAATCATGCCAGAGTCCCAGTTAAATGCTATGAAAATTTCAGGAAGATCGGTCCAGAGGTTTGGTCTCCTATAAGGTACAAACAAACAAACAAATAAACAAATAAACAAACACACATTCCATTTTATATATATATAGATGGGGGATTTCATGTCAAGTGCACCAACTTTTGAAACCGATGTCTTCCGATCGGGATGAAATTTGCACCAAGGTTCAACAAGATCGGTCAAGAGCTCTATGAGTTAGAGGGGATCAAAATTTGACATTTTGGCCAAACAGGTGTTTTTTCTCATCCATGTAACTTATTACCTATTGTTCTTAGAAAATTTTCTCCCAAATAGTTTAGATAGCTATTTCTTCAATATTTCGTAAAAAAATACTTTAAAAAAAAATTTTTTTTTTTTTAACTTTTTTTTTTACTAAATTAAAGCATTTTTTGCCTTTATTTTCAAAAAGGACATTTTTTTTTTTCATAAGAAAGCTTAGGATTTTTCCTTTAAGAGCTTTTTGGTCGCTTAGTGGGATGGGAGTGGGATATCTATCAAAATAAATGTTTTGTAACTCAGGGCAACGGTTTTTCAATTTTTCACAAATGCACTATTTTGAATTTTTCCTATTTGTGTCTAAAACCTTACAAATAAAACTTATACTGAGAAACTAGACAAATTAACCTTTCCGAAGGTATGTAATATGCCTAACTAAAATTTCATACTCTCAATACAGTAATACCCACAATATGTTAACCTCAGGAAAAAAATCACTTTTTTTCTATAGAAATGTTGAATAATTATTTTTTTATTTATTTGTAATAATAATTAAATTAATATATTTATAATAATTATAATAAAAATAAATAGATAAATTATTTAATAAAATTTAATCTTAAAACATTAGATCCATTCATATCATAACTATTTTATAGTTAATTTATTGTAGCTGATGAAGTATTTAAGTTTTGTCACTTTTTAAAAATCCAATCTTTCATCCAGCTTATTTGTCGAATTTATTTGCTGCTTTTTTAGCCAATCCTTTCTTGGCGTTACTAGGTTCTGCTGTTGATTTCGCTGGTGTTTTTTTTTTGACTTTTGAAAGAAATCGCATTGAGTAGAGGCAGAAAACTTTTTCATTTCGAGTCTTCCATCGACAAGCGGTTTAAAAGCATGGTATTGAGCGGTGCCATCGATTGTTATCGCAGCATCGAATCTGCTCTTTAGTGTTTTCAATGTTTCCTCATAATCTTCTTTGCTACTGAAAACTATTTTAGTTTCTTTACAATAATTCTTTGTCCAATGGAATAAAGCAGTCGCATCTAAGATGCGATCTTGATGAGAGCACTGGAGGCTATACTTCGCTGCATTTCTTTTAAGGTTTGCCCCAATACCATCACATGCTCCTTTACCATGAGCAGTAGGATGAAAATGCCACTCAGCTGGCATTCCAAAATCTTTTTCATATGCCATAAGATTTGCGAAGCTACTTTTGTTTTTAAAATGATGACAAGCTCCGTCCGAAACGTAGTATACCTTCTTTACTGTAAATTTAGATTTAAGAAATTTTAGCATTCTCTTCTGGTACTCATAAACTGCAACGGTATCATGTTTTAAATCGTCGGATATGATTGCCATACTTTTGTGTTCCAGTTTTTCATCTTTCATGTAGTAAATAACTACTGTGAATATAGTTGCTTGGTCGTTATTGAATTGGAAATCTTGTATGGCATCCTGAAGAACATATTTATAGTTTTCTGCGAAATCATATGAAATAACGAATTCACCAGACTTCAAATGTATCTTAAAATCCTTGAAGAATGACCATTGCGCTTTGACTAAAAAGTCATGGATTCTCAAGTTTAGCAATCCTGTACACATTTCTTCCACAAAATCATCCACATTTAAAATGCTTGTTTTCAATGTGCATCTGTCAGCCTGAATCCAAAAATCAAATTTTACCTCCTCTATATATTCTCGATCTAGAGAGTTGATTAAATTTTCTTTGATGAATGTGGTTTTCGGGCAATTGGTACATTCACCTAAGTGGCAAGAAGTTGTTGCATTAGGACACATAGTCAATTTAAGGCAATCGCGGTAATCGTGTAAATCTTCTGCCGAATCATCTGTTAAATACTTAAGTTGACTTTCTTCAACATCAGTTTAACATTTTCATGGTAAATGCAAACGCATACCGTATGAGTTCCGCTGCTTTCTGCCAAAACGCAATGTTTTGGCCTCATTTGGGTAAATTTCGTGATGCCAACTTTAACATCCTCGTGTTCAGATTGAAATGTTGCAAATAACTCTTTCAGGTTACAGATAACCATTCTCTTCTGTTATGTTATGAAGGTATGTTACATACCTTCGGAAAGGTTAATTTGTCTAGTTTCTCAGTATAAATTTTATTTGTAAGGTTTTTCACACAAATAGGAAAAAATTCAAAATAGTGCATTTGTGAAAAATCGAAAAACCGTTGTCTTGAGTTACAAAACATTTATTTTGATAGATATCCCACTCCCATCCCACTAAGCGATCAAAAAGCTCTTAAAGGAAAAATCCTAAGCTTTCTTATGAAAAAAAAAAAAAAAATGCCCTTTTTGAAAAAAATGCTTTAATTTAGTAAAAAAAATCTACAACATTTTTTTTTTTAAAGTATTTTTTTCCGAAATATTGAACAAATAGCTATCTAAACTATTTGGGAGAAAATTTTCTAAGAACCATAGGTAATAAGTTACATGGATGAGAAAAAACACCTGTTTGGCCAAAATGTCAAATTTTGATCCCCTCTAACTGAGAGAGCTCTTGACCGATCTTGTTGAAAAATTGTGTCTAAACTACTATCTAATAGGACTAACCTTGGTGCAAATTTCATCCCGATCGGAAGACATCGGTTTCAAAAGTTGGTGCACTTGACATGAAATCCCCCAGATATATAGATATAGATAGATAATATAAAATCATGGCACATCCCATATATTGCGAATGTTATAGCATAAATTTTGTTTATGATAACGGAATATTTTAAATCCACACAATATTTTAAATCCCTCTTTCCCGCGAAACATAATTTGCATTCTTTAACTATAACCAAAGTGAAATTGTGTGGCTCAATTTTATTTCGTTCGATCACTTGAATCAGTTAACACTTTGCGTTGCTCAAGTAAACTGAAATGTCTGATGTTAAGAATTGAGCACATTCATGTTTAAGCCAAACCGAAACCTATTGCTTGAATGAAACTCGCTAATTAAGCAGAGAAATTTTTGAGATTAGGAGTTTTCCAAAAGATGCAAAGCAAAGTTCTATATATGGTAGTTCAGAGTGCTTTGGTGGTTCCCAAATGTTAACATAGTATAAATAATCGGGCCAGTCAGCTTAAGCTAAATATGCTTACTGTGTTAACTAAGCAATGGCAAGATTTTCATGCATTTAAATCGAAAATATGCATCTGTTATTTATTTCTATCAATATTTGTTACTGCGTAGAAAAAACTAAAAAACATAACAAACCGGTACCGTGAAATAACCAAATAAAATAAGTAAAAAAAAAAAAAAACCAAGTAAGTGTGTTAAATTCGGCGGGGCCGAATCTTTGGTACCCTCCACCTGCATCTTAAACCCAATAATACAACCAATATTGGGTACGGCTACCACTTTAAAACAGTTGTCGGTACTGAAATTTAAATTTCGTTTATCAATTAAATTTAACGTTAATTGCGTTTCTTGTTGGCCAGTTTCTATTATAATTCCTTGTTATAAAAACAATAATCGTGTTTTCTATAGAAATAATTCGATACTATTTGAAAAATGCAATTATTTTTCTTTTACTAGAGTATAAAACCCCTAATGAAATCATTATATAACGCAGCCAGCGTTATACCACCCAAAGTTTAATCCCTATAAGAAAGTTTTGAGATAATTCGTGATAATTACAAAAAAAAAAAAAAATTATAATAAACTGATTCTTGCCTAAAAATTTCCAGATATTAATATTAAAAAAAGCAAATTTTAAAATATTTTTATCTGAA
>CAVMKG010000377.1:132500-140881 GCA_963682025.1 Cordilura impudica
TAATTTTTAATTTTTAATTTTTAATTTTTAATTTTTAATTTTTAATTTTTAATTTTTAATTTTTAATTTTTAATTTTTAATTTTTAATTTTTAATTTTTAATTTTTAATTTTTAATTTTTAATTTTTAATTTTTAATTTTTAATTTTTAATTTTTAATTTTTAATTTTTAATTTTTAATTTTTAATTTTTAATTTTTAATTTTTAATTTTTAATTTTTAATTTTTAATTTTTAATTTTTAATTTTTAATTTTTAATTTTTAATTTTTAATTTTTAATTTTTAATTTTTAATTTTTAATTTTTAATTTTTAATTTTTAATTTCTGATTTTTAATTTTTAATTTTTAATTTTTAATTTTTAATTTTTAATTTTTAATTTTTAATTTTTAATTTTTAATTTAATTTTTAATTTTAAATTTTTAATTTTTATTTTTTTATTTTTAATTTTTAATTTTTAATTTTTCATTTTTAATTTATAATTTTTTATTTTTAATTTTTAATTTTTATTTTTTAATTTTTAATTTTTAATTTTTAATTTTTAATTTTTAATTTTTAATTTTTAATTTTTAATTTTTAATTTTTAATTTTTAATTTTTAATTTTTAATTTTTAATTTTTAATTTTTAATTTTTAATTTTTAATTTTTAATTTTTAATTTTTAATTTTTAATTTTTAATTTTTAATTTTTAATTTTTAATTTTTAATTTTTAATTTTTAATTTTTAATTTTTAATTTTTAATTTTTAATTTTTAATTTTTAATTTTTAATTTTTAATTTTTAATTTTTAATTTTTAATTTTCAATTTTTAGTTTTTAATTTTTAATTTTTAATTTTTAGTTTTTAATTTTTAATTTTTAATTTTTAATTTTTAATTTTTAATTTTTAATTTTTAATTTTTAATTTTTAATTTTTAATTTTTAATTTTTAATTTTTAATTTTTAATTTTTAATTTTTAATTTTTAATTTTAATTTTTAATTTTTAATTTTTAATTTTTAATTTTTAATTTTTAATTTTTAGTTTTTAATTTTTAATTTTTAATTTTTAATTTTTAATTTTTAATTTTTAATTTTTAATTTTTAATTTTTAATTTTTAATTTTTAATTTTTAATTTTTAATTTTTAATTTTTAATTTTTAATTTTTAATTTTTAATTTTTAATTTTTAATTTTTAATTTTTAATTTTTAATTTTTAATTTTTAGTTTTTAATTTTTAATTTTTAATTTTTAATTTTTAATTTTTAATTTTTAATTTTTAATTTTTAATTTTTAATTTTTAATTTTTACTTTTTAATTTTTAATTTTTAATTTTTAATTTTTAATTTTTAATTTTTAGTTTTTAATTTTTAATTTTTAATTTTTAATTTTTAATTTTTAATTTTTAATTTTTAATTTTTAATTTTTAATTTTTAATTTTTAATTTTTAATTTTTAATTTTTAATTTTTAATTTTTAATTTTTAATTTTTAATTTTTAATTTTTAATTTTTAATTTTTAATTTTTAATTTTTAATTTTTAATTTTTAATTTTTAATTTTTAATTTTTAATTTTTAATTTTTAATTTTTAATTTTTACGTTTTAATTTTTAATTTTTAATTTTTAATTTTTAATTTTTAATTTTTAATTTTTAATTTTTAATTTTTAATTTTTAATTTTTAATTTTTAATTTTTAATTTTTAATTTTTAATTTTTAATTTTTAATTTTTAATTTTTAATTTTTAATTTTTAATTTTTAATTTTTAATTTTTAATTTTTAATTTCTAATTTTTAATTTTTAATTTTTATTTTTAATTTTTAATTTTTAATTTTTAATTTTTAAATTTAAATTTTTAATTTATAATTTTTAATTTTTAATTTTTAATTTTTAATTTTTAATTTTTAATTTTTAATATTTAATTTTTAATTTTTAATTTTTAATATTTAATTTTTAATTTTTAATTTTTAATTTTTAATTTTTATTTTTTAATTTTTAATTTTTAATTTTTAATTTTTAATTTTTAATTTTTAATTTTTAATTTTTAATTTTTAATTTTTAATTTTTAATTTTTAATTTTTAATTTTTAATTTTTAATTTTTAATTTTTAATTTTTAATTTTTAATTTTTAATTTTTAATTTTTAATTTTTAATTTTTAATTTTTAATTTTTAATTTTTAATTTTTAATTTTTAATTTTTAATTTTTAATTTTTAATTTTTAATTTTTAATTTTTAATTTTTAATTTTTAATTTTAATTTTTAATTTTTAATTTTTAATTTTTAATTTTTAATTTTTAATTTTTAATTTTTAAATTTTAATTTTTAATTTTTAATTTTTAATTTTTAATTTTTAATTTTTAATTTTTAATTTTTAATTTTTAATTTTTAATTTTTAATTTTTAATTTTTAATTTTTAATTTTTTATTTTTAATTTTTAATTTTTAATTTTTAATTTTTAATTTTTAATTTTTAATTTTTAGTTTTTAGTTTTTAATTTTTAATTTTTAATTTTTAATTTTTAATTTTTAATTTTTAATTTTTAATTTTTAATTTTTAATTTTTAATTTTTAATTTTTAATTTTTAATTTTTAATTTTTAATTTTTAATTTTTAATTTTTAAATTTTAATTTTTATTTTTTAATTTTTAATTTTTAATTTTTAATTTTTAATTTTTATTTTTTAATTTTTAATTTTTAATTTTTCATTTTTAATTTTTAATTTATAATTTTTAATTTTTAATTTTTATTTTTTAATTTTTATTTTTAATTTTTATTTTTTAATTTTTAATTTTTAATTTTTAATTTTTAATTTTTAATTTTTAATTTTTAATTTTTAATTTTTAATTTTTAATTTTTAATTTTTAATTTTTAATTTTTAATTTTTAATTTTTAATTTTAAATTTTTAATTTTTAATTTTTAATTTTTAATTTTTAATTTTTAATTTTTAATTTTTAATTTTTAATTTTTAATTTTCAACTTTTAATTTTTAATTTTTAATTTTTAATTTTTAATTTTTAATTTTTAATTTTTAATTTTTAATTTTTAATTTTTAATTTTTAATTTTTAATTTTTAATTTTTAATTTTTAATTTTTAATTTTTAATTTTTAATTTTTAATTTTTAATTTTTAATTTTTAATTTTTAATTTTTAATTTTTAATTTTTAATTTTTAATTTTTAATTTTTAATTTTTAATTTTTAATTTTTAATTTTTAATTTTTAATTTTTAATTTTTAATTTTTAATTTTTAATTTTTAATTTTTAATTTTGAATTTTGAATTTTTAATTTTTAATTTTTAATTTTTAATTTTTAATTTTTAATTTTAAATTTTTAATATTTAATTTTTAATTTTTAATTTTTAATTTTTAATTTTTAATTTTTAATTTTTAATTTTTAATTTTTAATTTTTAATTTTTAATTTTTAATTTTTAATTTTTAATTTTTAATTTTTAATTTTTAATTTTTAATTTTTAATTTTTAATTTTTAATTTTTAATTTTTAATTTTTAATTTTTAATTTTTAATTTTTAATTTTTAATTTTTAATTTTTAATTTTTAATTTTTAATTTTTAATTTTTAATTTTTAATTTTTAATTTTTAATTTTTAATTTTTAATTTTTAATTTTTAATTTTTAATTTTTAATTTTTAATTTTTAATTTTTAATTTTTAATTTTTAATTTTTAATTTTTAATTTTTAATTTTTAATTTTTAATTTTTGATTTTTAATTTTTAATTTTTAATTTTTAATTTTTAATTTTTAATTTTTAATTTTTAATTTTTAATTTTTAATTTTTACTTTTTAATTTTTAATTTTTAATTTTTAATTTTTAATTTTTAATTTTTAATTTTTAATTTTTAATTTTTAATTTTTAATTTTTATTTTTAATTTTTAATGTTTAATTTTTAATTTTTAATTTTTAATATTTAATTTTTAATGTTTAATTTTTAATGTTTAATTTTTAATTTTTAATTTTTAATATTTAATTTTTAATGTTTAATTTTTAATTTTTAATATTTAATTTTTAATTTTCAATTTTTAATTTTTAATTTTTAATTTTTAATTTTTAATTTTTAATTTTTAATTTTTAATTTTTAATTTTTAATTTTTAATTTTTAATTTTTAATTTTTAATTTTTAATTTTTAATTTTTAATTTTTTATTTTTAATTTTTAATTTTTAATTTTTAATTTTTAATTTTTAATTTTTAATTTTTAATTTTTAATTTTTAATTTTTAATTTTTAATTTTTAATTTTTAATTTTTAATTTTTAATTTTTTTAATTTTTAATTTTTAATTTTTAATTTTAATTTTTAATTTTTAATTTTTAATTTTTAATTTTTAATTTTTAATTTTTAATTTTTAGTTTTTAATTTTTAATTTTTAATGTTTAATTTTTAATTTTTAATTTTTAATTTTTAATTTTTAATTTTTAATTTTTAATTTTTAATTTTTTATTTTTAATTTTTAATTTTTAATTTTTCATTTTTAATTTTTAATTTTTAATTTTTAATTTTTAATTTTTAATTTTTAAGTTTTAGTTTTTAGTTTTTAATTTTTAATTTTTAATTTTTAATTTTTAATTTTTAATTTTCAATTTTTAATTTTTAATTTTTAATTTTTAATTTTTAATTTTTAATTTTTAATTTTTAATTTTTAATTTTTAATTTTTAGTTTTTAATTTTTAATTTTTAATTTTTAATTTTGAATTTTTAATTTTTAATCTTTAATTTTTAATTTTTAATTTTTAATTTTTAATTTTTAATTTTTAATTTTTAATTTTTAATTTTTAATTTTTAAATTTTAATTTTTAATTTTTAATTTTTAGTTTTTAATTTTTAATTTTTAATTTTTAATTTTATTTTTAATTTTTAATTTTTAATTTTATTTTTAATTTTTAATTTTTAATTTTTAATTTATAATTTTTAATTTTTAATTTTTAGTTTTTAATTTTTAATTTTTAATTTTTAATTTTTAATTTTTAATTTTTAATTTTTAATTTTTAATTTTTAATTTTTAATTTTTAATTTTTAATTTTTAATTTTTAATTTTTAATTTTTAATTTTTAATTTTTAATTTTTAATTTTTTATTTTTAATTTTTAATTTTTAATTTTATTTTTTATTTTCTAATTTTTAATTTTTAATTTTTAATTTTTAATTATTAATTATTAATTTTTAATTTTTAATTTTTAATTTTTAATTTTTAATTTTTAATTTTTAATTTTTAATTTTTAATTTTTAATTTTTAATTTTTAATTTTTAATTATTAATTTTTAGTTTTTACTTTTTAGTTTTTAATTTTTAATTTTTAATTTTTAATTTTTAATTTTTAATTTTTAATTTTTAATTTTTTAATTTTTAATTTTTAATTTTTAATTTTTAATTTTTAATTTTTAATTTTTAATTTTTAATTTTTAATTTTTAATTTTTAATTTTTAATTTTTAATTTTTAATTTTTAATTTTTAATTTTTAATTTTTAATTTTTAATTTTTAATTTTTAATTTTTAATTTTTAATTTTTAATTTTTAATTTTTAATTTTTAATTTTTAATTTTTAATTTTTAATTTTTAATTTTTAAATTTTAATTTTTAATTTTTAATTTTTAATTTTTAATTTTTAATTTTTAATTTTTAATTTTCAATTTTTAGTTTTTAATTTTTAATTTTTAATTTTTAGTTTTTAGTTTTTAATTTTTAATTTTTAATTTTTGATTTTTAATTTTTAATTTTTAATTTTTAATTTTTAATTTTTAATTTTTAATTTTTAATTTTCAATTTTTAGTTTTTAATTTTTAATTTTTAATTTTTAATTTTTAATTTTTAATTTTTAATTTTTAATTTTTAATTTTTAATTTTTAATTTTTAATTTTTAATTTTTAATTTTTAATTTTTAATTTTTAATTTTTAATTTTTAATTTTTAATTTTTAATTTTTAATTTTTAATTTTTAATTTTTAATTTTTAATTTTTAATTTTTAATTTTTAATTTTTAATTTTTAATTTTTAATTTTTAATTTTTAATTTTTAATTTTTAATTTTTAATTTTTAATTTTTAATTTTTAATTTTTAATTTTTAATTTTTAATTTTTAATTTTTAATTTTTAATTTTTAATTTTTAATTTTTAATTTTTAATTTTTAATTTTTAATTTTTAATTTTTAATTTTTAATTTTTAATTTTTGATTTTTAATTTTTAATTTTTAATTTTTAATTTTTAATTTTTAATTTTTAATTTTTAATTTTTAATTTTTAATTTTTAATTTTTAATTTTTAATTTTTAATTTTTAATTTTTAATTTTTAATTTTTAATTTTTAATTTTTAATTTTTAATTTTTAATTTTTAATTTTTAATTTTTAATTTTTAATTTTTAATTTTTAATTTTTAATTTTTAATTTTTAATTTTGAATTTTGAATTTTGAATTTTTAATTTTTAATTTTTAATTTTTAATTTTTAATTTTTAATTTTTAATTTTTAATTTTTATTTTTTATTTTTTAATTTTTAATTTTTAATTTTTAATTTTTAATTTTTAATTTTTAATTTTTAATTTTTAATTTTTAATTTTTAATTTTTAATTTTTAATTTTTAATTTTTAATTTTTAATTTTTGATTTTTGATTTTTAATTTTTAATTTTTAATTTTTAATTTTTAATTTTTAATTTTTAATTTTTAATTTTTAATTTTTAATTTTTAATTTTTAATTTTTAATTTTTAATTTTTAATTTTTAATTTTTAATTTTTAATTTTTAATTTTTAATTTTTAATTTTTAATTTTTAATTTTTAATTTTTAATTTTTAATTTTTAATTTTTAATTTTTAATTTTTAATTTTTAATTTTTAATTTTTAATTTTTAATTTTTAATTTTTAAGTTTTAATTTTTAATTTTTTATTTTTAATTTTTAATTTTTAATTTTTAATTTTGAATTTTTAATTTTTAATTTTTAATTTTAATTTTTAATTTTTAATTTTTAATTTTTAATTTTTAATTTTTAATTTTTAATTTTTAATTTTTAATTTTTAATTTTTAATTTTTAATTTTTAATTTTTAATTTTTAATTTTTAATTTTTAATTTTTAATTTTTAATTTTTAATTTTTAATTTTTAATTTTTAATTTTTAATTTTTAATTTTTAATTTTTAATTTTTAATTTTTAATTTTTAATTTTTAATTTTTAATTTTTAATTTTTAATTTTTAATTTTTAATTTTTAATTTTTAATTTTTAATTTTTAATTTTTAATTTTTAATTTTTAATTTTTAATTTTTAATTTTTAATTTTTAATTTTTAATTTTTAATTTTTAATTTTTAATTTTTAATTTTAATTTTTAATTTTTAATTTTTAATTTTTAATTTTTAATTTTTAATTTTTAATTTTTAATTTTTAATTTATAATTTATAATTTTTAATTTTTAATTTTTAATTTTTAATTTTTAATTTTTAATTTTTAATTTTTATTTTTAATTTTTATTTTTTAATTTTTAATTTTTAATTTTTAATTTTTAATTTTTGATTTTTAATTTTTAATTTTTAATTTTTAATTTTTAATTTTTAATTTTTAATTTTTAATTTTTAATTTTTAATTTTTAATTTTTAATTTTTAATTTTTAATTTTTAATTTTTAATTTTTAATTTTTAATTTTTAATTTTTAATTTTTAATTTTTAATTTTTAATTTTTAATTTTTAATTTTTAATTTTTAATTTTTAATTTTTATTTTTTAATTTTTAATTTTTAATTTCTAATTTTTAATTTTTGATTTTTAATTTTTAATTTTTAATTTTTAATTTTTAATTTTTAATTATTAATTTTTAATTTTTAATTTTTAATTTTTAATTTTTAATTTTTAATTTTTAATTTTTAATTTTTAATTTTTAATTTTTAATTTTTAATTTTTAATTTTTAATTTTTAATTTTTAATTTTTAATTTTTAATTTTTAATTTTTAATTTTTAATTATTAATTTTTAGTTTTTACTTTTTAATTTTTAATTTTTAATTTTTAATTTTTAATTTTTAATTTTTAATTTTTAATTTTTAATTTTTAATTTTTAATTTTTAATTTTTAATTTTTAATTTTTAATTTTTAATTTTTAATTTTTAATTTTTAATTTTTAATTTTTAATTTTTAATTTTTAATTTTTAATTTTTAATTTTTAATTTTTAATTTTTAAATTTTAATTTTTAATTTTTAATTTTCAATTTTTAGTTTTTAATTTTTAATTTTTAGTTTTTAATTTTTGATTTTTAATTTTTAATTTTTAATTTTTAATTTTTAATTTTTAATTTTTAATTTTTAATTTTTAATTTTTAATTTTGAATTTTTAATTTTTAATTTTTAATTTTTAATTTTTAATTTTTAATTTTTAATTTTTAATTTTTAATTTTTAATTTTTAATTTTTAATTTTTAATTTTTAATTTTT